>QAPF01000533.1:0-26752 GCA_004367935.1 Colletotrichum sidae | reverse complement strand
TAGTTATATAGAATTATAATATAATATACTAATAGTTGAAATTAGAACTATTAAATAGCTTTACTATTATATTAAAGCTACTAGTAGTTAAATATACTATTTTCAAACAGTTTATTAAAAAACTAATATAATAGATTAAAAAGGATTTCCTTTATATTTATTACTTAAAAGTAGTTTAAAAGGTAATTAAATATTTCTAGGCTTATAACTATAATAAATAAATAATATAATATATAGTCTAAATATAGGTTATTAAAAGGTATAATCTATTTAAACTAGAATAAAGCACTCGAATGTATATAAATAGAGCGGTTAGGCTTTATATAATCCCAATATAACTACCTAGCAGACTCTATACCATACCTATTCTTATAACTATAATACTCTAAAATATCTAATAACTAGTATTATAGTAAAGTATTAATATTAAGGTATTATCTAATTAATACTTGGTTTCTAATATAACTAGTTTAATATAATATCTTATAGGATAACTAGACAATTGTCTTTTAAATATCTACAAACTATTTATTAATCATAATATTTAGAATAATTTTATTAAAACCTAATCTAATATACTAATAATTTTAATTATAATAATTATAGTTAGATATTTCTATACCTATCTTATAATTATCTTTTTATAAATAGCTATATAGATTTCAAAGAGATTTTAATTCTATTATAAAAGTCATAAAAAAATAATAAATTATAGAATACCTAGTTCTTATAAGTATTCTATTTTATTCTATTTTNAAGTATTCTATTTTATTCTATTTTAAGAGGTTTATAAAAGTTCTTAACCCTATAACCTTAATAGTTACTTTTAGCTATATATATTAAGCTTTAGCTTTAATAAAACTCTTCCTATATAGATTGTTACTATGAGGTTTTCTATTACTATAAGGTTGAATATTAGAACTAGGGGTATAATTATCTATAATAATAGGTAATTTTATTACTATTTTAACTAGTTATAAGCCAGTATTAGTATAAATACTGTTATTAGGTAAAGTTTATAATTAAATCTATATATAGGGTAAAGAGCTTAGATACCATTCTAGGTATAGAGCAAAAGTAACTAAGTAAAGTAACTATATATATTACTATATATATAGTAGTATACCTTTTATATCTTACTAGTAGTAAGTACTAAGTACTAAGTACCTAGTACTAGCTATAGTTAAATATCTAGTAATTAGTAAGTAATTACTATATTATAGATCTAGAGCCTTATATAGCGTTTCATATTATATAATATAGGAATAATAATAACAAATAACTAGAATACTACTTTATACTTATAGGTAAGATTAGATATAGTGTATATTACCCTCTAGATAAATTAATAATTATGTATTAACTTTTAGACATATAGGTAAAATGGAAATAAAAGTTTAATTTTTAATTTGAATAGCTTGTTAATAAGGATTTTCATTATAATAATACTAAAAAGTGATTAATATTTAGATAACCTCTATGTATTATAGATAATTAATTATAAAGACTTTTAGAAGAATTATTATTTCTATTTGATACGTTTTAAGATTAATTTTCAAATAGATTTTTATCAGGCTCAAAATATAGAATTTAAAGAATTAGAATTTCTAGAAGAATAAGAATATATTAACAACTTCTAATTAGACTAAAGAGGTTTAAGCTGAGTTCTTTGATTTTGATTCCTACTTAGTAATATAACCTTACTACTTATTCTTTATATTAAATATATTAAATCTGAGTTAATAATCGTAGTTATTTCGCCTTCATTATAACTAATTAGATTAAATAGAGTCTTCTTAGAAATATTAGATATAATACTTATATAACTTATTTTAAACATGGATTTGATATACTTAGACTTATCTCGTTTTTATATAATAAAAATAGAAATACTGAAATATTAATAAAAAGTTATAAAAAAATTATAATAGATATTATTAAATATTGAGTATTATATATAGAATCTCTGATATTAGCTATATTATTAGTAACTTCTAAACGTATTCATCATTATTAATCTATAAATTTAATCTTAAGGGAAGTAGATATACTTTTTAATCTACTTCTTAATCTACCTTTTAATCTACCTCTTAATCTATTACTAAGTCTACTTCTAAACCTAAGTAACTTCTAAAGACTATTAGCTGTATTTAGTTAAATATATAGAAAAGTATAATTAAGATAGAGTAAAAAACTAAATAATAACCTTTTGGGATTATTATTCAAACCTTATTTACTAGTTAAAATAAAAAAAGAAAGTAATTTAGAAGTTAACTTATTAAATATAAATCTTAAGGAATTAGTATAGAATTATAGATTTAAATTAGAAGAAATTAGACTTTTTAATTTTCCCAAATAATATAATCTTTCTAGAAAATCTTATATAAAAATTATTAAAAAGATTTATATAAACATGAATTTATTTATTAAAATAGTAAAATTCTATATAAAGAGTTTCTAATTATTACTACTTAGTATTTATTCAAAGTATATTTTAATACTTCTATAAACCTACTTATAATTAATATATAATAACTCTTACTACTAAAGAACAAGAAGTATTTTAACATTACTAATATAATTTAAATAATTAGGTTACGTTTCAAAAAGTTAGATTTAAGATTTCTATTTAAAATGTAGAATAAGAATGTAAGAAAGTCTATTATACTATAAAGAATATTTAAAAGGGGTTAGATCTTGAGATATTTACTACTAAGGTTATAAATAGTATAAAATAAGTATAATAATATAAAGTTAAAACTCTTAGAATAATTTATAATAATTTAAATTCTAATCTAATAACAGAAATTCTAAAACTTAGACTAAATATTAAAAGACATAAGTAGATTAAATTTATAGTAAGTTACTAAGATAGATAGATTAGAAATATAACTTCTAGAGGCTAAAAAGACCTAAGAAGATAACTTATATAAAAGTAATATGAAAAACCTTAAAATACTATAAGTTGAATAAATTATTAAGTAAGCTAATGAAATGAAATATAATCTAGACTTTTACTATAACTTTTACTTAAACTTAATAGATTTACCTAATTAAAATCTATTACTAAAAGGTAACTTATTTAATTAATTAATTTCAAAGAAAACTATTAATTAATATAAGTAATCTTTCAATTAGAAAGAAGTAGAATAAACTTATAGAAAGTATAATTCATTCAAAACAATAAGTCGAATATTAAACTAGGAAAAGTTATTTATTATTAATATGTTATAGACCTAAGCCTTAAGGCTTGTATAAGATGTTAATATTAAGGCTCTATACAACTACTACCCCTATAATTTAGTAAAGAGTTTTCACCTTAGGTGTAAACTCTTCAAGTTCATCATAATACTATTAAAGCACTACTGAAGTATCTCTCGTAGCCAGCTTCTAATATAATACTTTAAGTTAAATCTTATTAGTAAAGATAAATTGTAGACTTCTATAGATATCTAAGTCTCTGATCCTAATAGTTATATCAACTATGAAGTTAAAAAAGATATAAAAGAGAATTCCTAGGAAGAATATAATATATATATTACTAATAATAACTATAAAGCAATAGATTTAGAAGATAGTATTCTAAAACTAAATTAAATAGAAGATATTAATATTATTTCTAATAATTATATTCTAAATAACTACTAAGAACTACTAGAATATTATAACAACTTCTTTATCTCCTTAAGATAACCTATTTATAACAAACCTATAAATAAGAAATATAAAGAAAAAGAGCAATATTATTCAAATTACTAAAAGAGGATTTAACCTTCTTAAGAAACTCATTCTTTAGAATTAGAACCCCTTTTAATAATGATACTATTAGTTGCTCTATATGAAAGTATTTATATTCATATTAAGAAATAAAATATACTAAATAATACTACTTTAAATATATATATTAATAATAAAGCTATAAGATACCTTATTTAAGAAGATATTTTAAATTAAATACCTAACTCTAAATTGAATTTCAATTTAAGTAAATAATTATTAAGAGTAAAAACCTTATAAACTTTAAGCTAAGGTATATTTTATTTATTCTACTAAGGAATAACTAATAATTTACTTAGAGTTATAAAACCTAACTTGAAAGCTTAAGGAATAAATAAAGTTAATATTAAAATCTTATTAGGCTAGGAATTTAATATGCCTCATAGAGTTAATGTTTTCAATACTAAGAGAATCATTAAAATTAAATTATATTAAGCCTTAAAATCCTAATATAAATATATATAAAGAGAATACCTAATACCTATCCAGTAAAATTAGTTAGAAGCTGAATAATTCTTCTATAAATTATAATGTATATTTTAATTAATATTTTATAAAGTTTAAAATTAATAAACGTATATTTTAATCTATTTATAGTAATATAATGTATTTAGTAATAAGCTAGTAGCTATTAGTAACTATATATAACTATTTATTAGAAAAGTAGAAAATTGTAAAATATTGTAAACTCAGATATATTTCTATTAATAATTATAAAGGAAGAATAATATATAACTTCAAGAAAAACCTTTACCTTTTAACTATTTTAATACTACAGACTCTTACTCAACTATTATAAATAAATTATATTAAGATTAAAAACTAACTTTAAAATTTAGTTCTAATAAAAACACAATACTTAAATTATAGGAAGTAATTATTCATAATTATTTAAGGAAGTTTATCTAAAAGATTTCTAAAACTATTACTAAATATTTAATTATTTAGAAATTAGAAAGATACATTAATATAGAAGAATACAAGACAGTTAATATGCTTCTACTAAATAAGTATAATAGAAAGAAAGTACTATAATATCGATATCTAATTCATTCAGAAGACTAAAGGCTTCTAGACAACAAATTTAATAGAATATATAAAAGAAGATAAGTTGAATAAGTCAACTCCTATATAATATTTAGAATATTAATCTTTATAATCTAGAGAATTATAAATAAAAAGAAAGAAACATAAATAATACTAAATTTAAAAATATTCAATACAGTTATAGTCTTAAATATATATCTTATAATACTATAATTTGAAATTATATAAATATTCTATAGAAAGAGGTTTATTATTATAATTAGTAGTAAATAATACTTCTACTCAATACTGATTATTAAAACTTACTAAGAAGAATTAATAATAATTAATCATTAAAAATAAGAAAAGTTTATAATAATACTAATAAGATTTAAAAGCTTACAAATATACACTTATAGATTTATAAATCAAATCCTCAGATTATATTAAGATTTCACCCAAGTATTTATTAATAATATTATAATCACTTTAGAAACTACTAATAAATACTATTAGTAATGAAATATTATTCTTAACTTATTTAATTATTAAAACTTCAAACTTTTAAAAGATGAATATTTTATTAGATTCCCTTTAATCAAACTATTAAAATTTAAAATCCATAATTTTAAACTTTCTAATACTATAAATAGAATATAAAAACTTAAAAATATTAAATTCCTAAAAACCTTAATATTTCTAGAGAAATAAATAGATATAATAAGATATTTAGAATATCTTATTCTAAAATATACTTTTGGAATTAGATTTCTCTAAAATAGGAAATCAAAACTATTAGTCTAAAGATATGAATAAGAATTACTACTAACTAAAAATATAAATACTACTATTCTAAAATAATATTTGAATTAACCTAAGAAGAAAAAGTTAGCTTTCAAAATATCAGAATAACACTTATTATTAAAACTATCTTAATTTACTATACTTTAAATTAAATACTATTTTTGTAAATTAATATTTCTTAAAAGTATAGATATAACGCCTTTTTCTTCTATATAAAAGATGAGGAAAAGAATAAGAAACCTAGAAAGAAAATACTATATACTTGAGTTCAGTTAATAATTTATATTAACTAGATATTAATAAGTATTGAATATAATACTAACTAATAAAACTAAAAGTTATATATCTAATTTAAACTATAAAAATCTAAGATATTAATTTAATTAATTAGAAGAATACTATTAATTATACTAATAGACTATATCTCAATACTAAGTACCATAGTCGAAATAACTCTTTTTATTATAACTTAAAGAAGAACTATTTTATTTTATTTTAATAGCTAAATACCTTATCTAATTTCAACTAAAATACTACTATATTCCTAGAAATACTACTATTATCTTAAATATACTATCTAAAATATAAACTAATTAAAAACTAACTTTAAAAGATAGAGAATTAGAAAGAACATAGAATAATAAAGTAGTCTATATTATAATAGAACTCAGACTAAATAAAACTATAGAATAAAACTTCGAAAGCTTATATATTACTAATATAAGATAAGGTAAAGTCTATAGATAATTATAATAATTCAAAACTCCTCATAGATAATTATTTAAACTCTTTAATAGACCCTTCTATTTTCTTCAATATTTAGGATAATAAAGACTTTATATTCCTAATTGAATTGTTAGATAATTCATTAAGGCTTCCTATAAATCTAATTATTATTAAAAACCCTAAAGAATATAATATAATATATTGTTAATATATATAATTCTATACTAAATTAAGAAGACTATAGAATTTGTGAAGTATTATTATATATATAGTTTACTATTCAAATTAAAAACAAAACTTTTAAGAAAATTCTAATTAATTTCATATCTCTTAATATTATTTCATATTATTACTATAAACTCTACTTTTAAATTACTAGAAGTATCCTCAGACTTTTCTCTATAGAAATATATTAAATCCCTATTATTTAACTTACTAATAATAATAATAGATAAGTTTTCTAAAGTGATATTATTAATTCTAATATATATAATATATATATCTACTAATTAAGTAAAAGGTTATTTTCCTATCTTTTTATATAAGAAACTAAAGAATTCCTAAAATAATAATTTCAGATTATAATTTAAGATTCCTATAAGAATTCTACAGATAAATATAAAGAAGCCTAAATATAAAATTATATTTCTTAGTAATATACTACTTATAGATTAATAGACTATTAAAATAAATAAACTAAGTAGTAGAAAGAATAATCTATATGTTTATATTTAAATACCTACAGAAAATATAAATTATTCTCTTAGTATTAATATACTTCTTATTAGATAATAATATTAGATATATAATATCTAAAACTCTAATAGAAATCTTATTTAAATATAAATTTAACTCCCCTCTTAACCTACTCCTCAATATAAATATATCTATTTTATATAATATCACTTAAGATGAAGTATTCTTTTTAATTATATAAATATAAGTATTTGTAAAACTAGTTTTAACTATAAATATAAATTAATAATTTTTATCTTAAGAAATTCTATATATTCTTAATTTAGAAATAACTACTAACTATTTAGAAACTAATCAGTAAAAATATTTCTTCTAGGAATTAGACTAATCAAAATATTAGAAAGAATTAGAAAACTTAGTTATTACTTAGATTTACTACTAATTATAAATATTTACCTAGTAATTTCAATTACTTATCTAACTCTTATAGCTAGCTTTATAAAAGACCTATATAAATAAAAAGTAATATATACTAACCCTATAAAACTTAACGATATACGAAAGGAGGAATTCTAAGACTTATTATAATATTATAAGATATTAGTAATATAAATATTTCATACTACTAAATTAAAATGGTTAAGAAACATTATACTAAGATATTTTGATTTTTAGTAATAAAATTACTTATTATTTCTTAGAAATCTTAGAATAATATTTATAATATACTACCAGTAATAGTAGTATTTAGGGGAAGGTCTTTACTGTATTAATTATATTATTAAAATAGGTAATTACTTATAAGATGTATAGTATTTCGAATCTTACTAGTTATATGAAATATTAATAATAATCGTTTTAGACTAATTAATCTTTAATAGTTAAAATACGTAATTTAACCTAATATTCTACTAATAACTTTATTTTCATAATTACTAGAAAGAGATAAAGTTTATGATTAGAATAATAGAGAAAGTAATATTATTTAAATATAACTCAACTTTTTAACTTTACCAACTATAATAAAGATCTTAGTATTTCTATAGCTTTTAATCAATATAAGCTTTACATTGTACCAAATATAGTTTCTTATATGATTTCTTAATAAGATTTCAAAATATTCTATATCTTAGAAAATATAAATGAAAAACCCTAAATCAAAAATAAAAGAATTTCAGAGATAATACTACTAATAATCCTTTCTATAATATATTTACTATATAGTATTATAGCTATTTCAGCTAGAAGGCTAGTTATAGAATTAGGATTTTATAAAGCTTTAAATCTTATTTAAGAAATCTAGATCTAGAACTAATAATTATTTAATTCTTCTTTTAACTAAAAATTAAATACCTAGCTTTCAAAAGTTAACTAAAGATATATACAGTAATAGTATACTAAAGTATAGTTTAGTTTATATTTTAAAACGTATAGAGGCTTATCTAAACTCTAAAATATCTTTTATTCTCTTAAATATTTTAATTAATAATTAAAACTTCTATTAAAATATTAAAAATATTGTAACTAATTTTACTATATAAGTAGGTTTCAAGGAAATACTATATGATTTCTATAATAAGTAAAATAGTTTTATCTAAAGAATATAGATTTAAAATAACTACAAATTATAAGTATTTAACTATATAATATATTATATATTTAGCCCCTTACCTAATAAGTAACCTTATATCACGCATAATATAAGATCTTTATAATAGAATAAATACCTAGTAATATATTATAGCTTATATATTTCTCTAAAGATAAATATAATAAAAAAGACTTAGTAGTATAGTATTTGATTTAAACCTAGCTCTAACTTAGAAATATATAGATAATATGAAGTAATAGAATAATAAATAGATATATAGACTTACTAGTATAAGTTATATAATGGTTTCTATAGTAAGTTGTAGCTTGATATATCAGTAGTAGCTTTAAAATATTACTCCTACTATAGTAATACTTATAATATTAATTAATACTAGCTAATAACAATCTTATTAGTATGCTTTAATAATACTTGTCAAATTAACTATATAGCTAAAAGGATTTAGGCCCACACAATACATATTATTAATATAACTATTCGTAGGCTTAAGTATCTAATCTAATATACCTCCTTAGGACTACTAGAGTTAGACTTATTCTATTCTAGCTAGTAGACTTAATACTTTATAGAATAAGATCTCTAGCCTCTATATTATAATAAAACTTCTCTTTTACCTTTTTAATAACTATAGGACTCGAACCTAGAGCCTTAATAGTATATATAAGACTCTTAGTTATTAAATTAACTATATAGCTAAAAGGATATAGGTCTATATAATACATATTACTAATATAACTGTTTGTAGGCTTAAGTATCTAATCTGATGATACTAGCCTTATAGATAAAAGAGAGCAATAGATTACTATAAACTAGCCCTCTTTTTATCTTAAGAATATAAGTCAACGGCTATTTATAATAATATTACTACTAATGATAATAATAGTAATAATAATAAGAACTACTATTATACTTAACTCCTATAGTTTTAATATAAATTATATTCTCATTAAGACTATTAATAACTATTAAGACTATAGCTATTTTTATAATAATCTGAATAAACTAATATTATATAAAAGCAATTTTACTACTATCTCTAGCCTTCTAAAAATAACTACAGCTAAATTGAACTTTGAAATATTACTAATAAATAAAACTATTAATATAACTAAAGAATATAAGATTAAAAGAATGAAAAGGAATCTAACGCCTAAAAATAGCATATTTATTAATAATTCTAAATATTTTAAATATATTTTAGAAATAACTCGATAGATATTACTTTATGTTAAAAGAATATATATATTGAAATCTATTATAACTATTAGCTAGTAGTTAGGAAATCTAAGATAACCTAAGATTAGAAATCTTATATTATATACAATTAATACAGTAATATTATTTAATATTCTAAAACTTAAAATAATTATAGCTAAAATAATTAATGTAAAGTAAATTAGAATATAAATCTTAGCTAGATACTGAATATTCTCTGAATGAAGCAAAAGGCTTATAAGTATATAGCTTTATATATAAGATTGAATTGATAAGAAAGATCATAGAATTATAAGATTATAAACCTAAGATATTCTAAATAGGAAAGGCTAATAACTCGCTTTCTACTATAACTATTAGTAGATATATTACCCCCTAAAGTATAACTTTAGCCTTCCTACCCTTCTACTAACTATGATAACTAGCCTCTAGTTAATTTAATACTAAACTCCCTATAGTTAAAATAGCTAGTATATCCACCCTATATCTACCTTTTTATAAATAAGAAATAACTGATAACTTCTTTTATAATAAAGTTATACCTTTACGCCTTCAAATTTTTATAGCTATGTATATATAATTCAAATATCTTAAGATATTTAATTACTACTAATTATAAGCACTCTATTTGAATATTTATTATAATATTAATATTTATAACTTTAATATCTTTTAGACCAAGTCTTATTTACTTTTAAGATAGAACTTCATACTATTAATATAAAAGTCCTCTTTTATTAATATAAGTTAACTTATAATTTCCATATAAATATATCAAGACTCAGCCTACTCTTAGTAATAAGCAATCTTAATATATTAAGTATAATTAAAATATAAGGAATATATTAATATTCAGATATCACTTAATTAATACTTAGTCCTTGATATTATTAGCTTAATATCATAAGTTATAAGTTAACTAGACAATATGTTTTGTAAATATCTATAAGCTACTTATTAATTATAATATTTAGAAGAATTTTATTGAAGCTTATTCTAGTAAAATAATAGTTTTAATTATAATAGTTATAGTTAGATACTTCTATACTTATTCTATAATAATCTTTCTATAAATAGCTATATAAATTTCAAGTAGATTTCAATTCTATCATTAAAGATATAGAAAAATAATAAAGTATAAAATACTTAACTCTCAACACTCTATTTTATTTAATATTTAAGAACTTTGCAAAACCTCTTGACCCTATAACCTTAATAATTACGTTTAGCTATATAAATTAAATTCTAATCATAATAACACTTTCCTTAATTATTATTATAAAGTCTTCTACTATTATAAAGTTAATATTAAAACTAGAAGTATAATTATCTATATTAATAAGTAATTTTATTACTATTTTACCTAGTTATAAGCTAATATTAATATAAATACTCTTATTAGGTAAAATCTATAGTTAAATCTATAGATAAAGTGAAAGGTTTAGATACTATTACAAGCTGTGCCCCACTAGAACTAGCTATGGTTAGTAGATCTGATTCTACTGCTATAGATTACAATAGTCCTATTTTATATATATTCTATAACCTTTCTAAAAACTCTTCTTCTTCAGCTTAGATTCTTTTAATTAAAGTACTTTTATATTTAACCTTACAGGCTATACGTTTTATATATCTTAGCTTAATATTACCTATAGGTCTTATTACTAATTATACTATATAATAGAAATATAAAATAGGAATAATCTAATTATAAACCTTATGAGGCCTTTTACTAATACTATAGTATAATAGAACTAATAGCTTACTATACTAATTAATATAATTATTTAATTATAAGCTTACTTAAACTCCATACTCTTAAGTATATTTATAATAAGTATTAACACTACTTTTAAACTAGCTTTAAATACTAATCTACTTATATTTATATAATAATAACTTATACCTTACTCTAAGAAGTTCTCAAGAAGTTATAATATATATCCAACCTAAATATAATAAACCTATAATAAGCTTTTTATTAACTATAGATTTATGATAAATAACTAGGAAACCTAGTATTCTATTAATTTATATCTAATTATAAAGATCTAATTAATTATAATAGAATTATATAGAAGTAGTAACCCCTAAGATATATATAATTTAAATAATTTCTTTATTTATCTGAATTAGATATATAAAAATCTAAATATAATAAACTATCTTTTAATACATCTCTTAAATAAATATATAAAAGACTATAAATACTCTACTGGTTTCTTTCCTTATTTTAGAAAACGCTTTACTATAATAAGTAATACCTCATAGCTATATACTATATAAATTAATTACTTATAAAGTATTTTATCCTTGAAATTATACTACTATCCAATTAATATAAAACTTAATACTAGTAGTTTTAAAGAGTATATTAATAATATATAATATATAATAGGATAATTAGAAGATTATAAAATATTATATCTTATATTTAATTAATATATTGTTAGAATAGATTAGTAGTATAGCTTAAACATAAATACGAATAGTAATATAATAATAATAAGTACTATTTTAACTATAAAAGTCACAAAAGCTCTACTATAGAATACTTTATAATAATAAGATATATAGAGATACTTTAACTATTAAGTCCATAAATATATAACTAGGAATTACCTAGAGAAATAAACCCCTTATATTACTAAAGTAGCTTTAGAATAAGCCTACTCTAGTAATAAAGTTAGAAACTTAGACTTTAATAGTAGTTTGGGAAAAGAATAACTCTAGTATAAAATTAGACTATAAAGCTTGTAAAAGAAGTAAAAACTAACTAGAAGTATTTAAAAAGAGAATATTAAATAAATAGACTTTTTATACTATTAGAAATATAGATTAATAAACAATATATTACTTAGGTACTTTTAGATAGTATTTATAATATTTATATTATAGTTAACTACTATTTAATCTACTAATTCTATTTACTATATATAGATAGAATAGCCAGGAAGTTTAGAGATTTTATAAATAAAGTAATATATATATTAATAAAAAGTATTATAATATTGAATATTAAACTTAGTAGTTATATCTAGAAAGTCTATAATTATATTATTAATAGTTTAAATATTAATATTTTTTAAGTAAATTATGAATAGAAGGTAAAATTATTATTTATAATACTTGGAAGTATTATATTTATTATAATAAGGGATAATTATATATTTCTCCAATAAGATAAAGAGAGAGTCTTCTAATTTAAGAAATTGAAATAATAAGAATACTAATAGCTATTTCTGTTATTATAATTTACTAAAGAGCTTCTAAAATACATAAACATATATATAATAAATATCAGATAATAGAAGAAACTATATAAATTATTAATTTAATAGATATTAAGAAGATACTTTAAATAAAAGATAAAAAGGATAACCTAATATTATTATTATATTAAATATATAAGAAATTGGAAGATATTTTAAGAAGAATAAGGTATATCTTATACTACTTATCTACTTAAGTATAAATTATAAAATTAACTTGGAGAGGGGGGATAATAAATAAAAATAGCTTCTATTTTAGAGACTATTTTATAATACATTTTAAGAAGAACTATTAGTCTTATAGAAGAAATCTTAGAATTTCTTTAATAAAGGGTTTATATAGATAAATAAGTCGTCTATAGGTATCTTAATTCTATTTATTAAGAGATTTAGAGGCGGGCTTTATTTCTACTACAACTATAGAATACTTGATGTTATTCTAAGAAAAGACTATTATTCTTTATTATTTGTATTAGAAAGTTTCTAATATATAGCTTTAACTATAAAATATATGAAACTAGATATTATTATTATATTCTATAAAAGTAGAATTATAAAAAAGTATTAAAAGAAGACTACTTTTATATATAATATAGCTTCTTTGAATAATTTAGATATCTATTTAGATTTATAGAACCTTTAGTAATGTTTTAATACTATATTATTAGTATACTTTTTAAGCTTCTTAATAATTTTACTATAATATATTTAGATAATATTTTTATCTATATAGTAGAGTTTTAGAAAGATTGTAAAGAAAAGATTAAAAGGGATTTATAAGTTTTGTTTATAGTTAGGTTAAACTTCAATCTAATAAAATATATATTCTCTATAAAAAGAGTAAAGTATATTAGGTTTATATTTAAAGCTAGAGAGAGGACTACTTATAACTCTAAAAAAGTAAGGGTGATAAATAAATAACTTATTTTAATTTTAATGGAGATTATAAGGAGTTTCCTAAAGTTTACTAATTATTACTATATATTTATAGATAATTATATAGCTTTTATAGACTTTCTAAGTATTTTCATAAAGAAGGATATAGTATTCTATTAAGAAGAAAGAGAAAAAAGTATTTTTAGTATTCTAAAGGATTGTTTTATTAAAGTTCTAATCTTCTAATATTGTAACTTAAACTTAATAATTAATATTCAAATAGATCATTTAAAATTTATATTTAGAAATACTTTCCTATAAAAAGATATATAAAAATATCACTGACTAGTTATTTTTAATTTCTAGAAATTATTCTTAGTATAATATGACTATTTAATTTATAATAAGAAACTTTTAGTAGTAATATCTTATTTTAATACTTAGTATATAACGCTAAGGAGTTATAATAAGTTCCAAATCTTAATATATTATAAAGACTTTAAGTTCTTTATAAAAAGATGGAAGTTTAATAAACATTAAGACTAGTAAGTTAAATAGTTAATTTCTTACTAATTGAAGATTAAGTATTAATTAGACTACTTAGCTACTATACTAGATATATTATTAAAATTTAAGCAAGATACCCTAACTAGCTAGAACGATAAGAAAGAATAAATTAAAGTAATTTAAGTAATTTTCAATTTAGTTTTATTATATTAGATATTCATACTAATTATATAAAAAATATAAGAGTTAAATAGGTTTAAAACCTTATTATTATAAGTCTTCAATAATAGTATAGACTTCTAAAAGCTATCGGATAATATCTTACTTAAAAGTAAATAGTATTTATAAATTTATTAAACTATATTTAAAAGAGATTATATATTTCCTATTACTATTAGAATTAGTATTTATATTATAGAGTATTAATATAGACCTAAGCCTTAGGGTTTATATAAGATATTACTATTAGGATTCTATATAACTACTACCCCTTAGTCTAATAAAAGGTTTTTACTTTTAAATATAAACTCTTTAAGTTTCTCATAATACTATCCAAATACTATTGAAATATTTATTATAACTAGCTTCTAATATTAATAAGCTTCCTATTTAGATTTAACTAATAGTAAATAGTAAATTATATAAAAGAAATAGAAAATAATATAAAGTGTTAGTAAATATTAATACTATAGAACTTTTAATAGAAAACCTAATAGATTAATAGTAAACTAATTTAATAGAAAATAGAAATTAATCCTTCTAAGAAATCTTTATATAACTATAATAAGACTATAAAATAATCCTAAAAGTGATATCAATATTCAATATAAAGAAAAAACTACTTTATATTAATACCTCTTTTCATAATAATGCTTTCTACTTTCCTATATAGAAGATAATGATATAATATAAATTAGAAATTAATTAAACTTTTATCAGAAGAATAGAAAACTTCTAATAATTCCTATAGATTAATTTATTACCCAAGGTGTAGATATAAATTAGTAACCTTTATATTATATAAAAGTTTTAATAGAATTAGAATATTATTATATTCTTTTAATATTTTATTAAATATTATAAGAACTCCTATTATAATACTTCTGCTTTTAAGAAGGTTTACTACTTCTATTAGAAGCGTAAGTAAATATTTATTAGATTTTTTATTAAGTATAAATCAACTATAGGATAAGTAAGAGGATACTTCTAAATAAGAGGTACTTAGTTAAACTATTTCTCACTAATCTTTTCTTATTAAATTTAAATAGTTGTTTTTGATTATAATATTAACTGAATAGATTATTATACTATAATCTAGTATTACTATATAATTATAATGGATTTTAGGATTTTTAATATAGAGGTATTAAACTATAATAAGTTATAGCCTCTATTTTAACTGGAACTAATAATTAATTAAAATAAAAATATATAAATAATAAGTATAAGAATAATTTAGATTATTTTAATACTAATATAATATTAGTATAATACTACTCCTCCTTATTATAAAGGGTTAAATAAATAGGTAGCTACAACTAGTAAGCTTTAGTTTACCCCTATTATAAATATATATAAAACTAGATAAATAGACTTTGTAGTTATTAATATATATATATAGGCTAGTATTTATATATACTATAGTATTAAAACCTATTTTATTACTAAATATAAACTACACTTTACCTACCTATTAATCACTTCTAATATTAATACTTAGGTTCTATAATGAGATAAAATAATTATAAAGAATAAAGAAAACACCTAGCTCTTTATCCAAGACTTTTTAAAAAATAAATTAATATAATTACTAATCATAATATTATAATAGTAAATGAAACTAAAGAGATATAGAAATAAATAGATAGGCTACGTTTTCAGTTTTTATATTAATAAATAATAAGTTTCTTATTTCTATTTAAATTAATAGTAGTTATAATTATTATATAATAAGTAGTCAAGAGTTTATAGAATAATAGAATTTTATATTAATTATATTGCTATAACTATATCAATCAGATATTATTTTTAATACTAATTAAGAAGCTTATATTACTAAAACAACTAAGATATATATTAATTTAAATAGTTATATATCTATAACCTTATTTTATATAATTTTAGGAATAATATATCTAGCTATCTTTAGGAAATTATAATTATAATATAGAAGAAGTATTTTAAATCTTATAAGGAATAAATTAAGAATAAGTATAATTAGTGGTTTAATTATTTAAACTAGTAGTAATATCTTAAAAGAGATATATATAGATAGATTTATAGATCTTATTAAGCTACTAGTTATTATATTATTTAGTTTAAAAGAAGGAACATATAAGTAATTAGTAACTAACTTAGTATAAATTAATATAACTTTAATAGCTATATTACTAATTATATTAAATTAACTAATATTTAGATTACTTACTATTTATACTTCTTTTATAAACTTATTTAATAAAGATAAAACTTCTAGTTTCTTACCTTACTAAAACTCTCTTAATTATTATATTTACCTAGAAAAAGATTTAAATAAGACTAAATTAGACTTATTATACAAACTACTTTATAATATACTAAAGAAATACTTATTTAAAGTTTAATACTAAATTATAAACCTAATAAATAAATAATAAGTCTAAATAAGTTTATCTATAGTTAAGACGTCTATCTTTTTTATTCAAAAACCTAGGGGAAAATAGTAGTTCTATATAAATTATTAAATTTTTAATATCATTAATACTTATAACTATTACCCCTTATTATTAATTAATAAGATATTATACTTATTATTTAAAATAATATAATTTATAAAAATAGATATCTAAATAGTTTTCTATAAGATCTAGATTATAGAGGGGGACAAATATAAAATTATTTTTAAAGATATTTTAATTTATTTAAATAGTTTATTATTTCTTTTAAACTGATAAGTATATTTATAATATTCTAATACTATATTAATAATATATTTTGAGATATTCTTGATGATTTTATTATAATTTATCTAGATAATACTTCTAATTATAATTATAAGTTGAAAAGTAACTATAAAGATAAAATTTAATAAATCCTTAAGTAGTCAAAAAACACTAGTTTATATTTAGACCTAGAGAAATATAAATTCTCTATACAATAGACTAAATTCTTAGGTTCTATTATTAAAATAGGGAAGAATATTTATTATAACTTTTAAAAACATTGAAATTATATAAGAATGAGAAATCCTAAAGAATATTGATAATATCTAGAGCTTCTTTAGTTTTATAAACTTCTATTATAATTTAATTATCTATTTTTCTAATTTAATAGAACCCTTTATATAATTAATAGAGAAAAGAATTTTTTCTATTTAGATACTATATATTATTAAGTATTTAAAATACTTAAGTTTATCTTTATTTTAAAACTACTTATAATTTAAAAAGATCTAAAGTAATATATAGTAGTAAGAACAGATTACTTAGGAGTAATATTAAATAACTATTTTCTATAAATTAATAGGAATAATATATTATTACTAATCACTTATTATTTAGCTAGATTTATCTAAACTTAATAGAATTATACTATTTATAATAAAAGGTTACTAATAGTCATATTATATTTGAAAGTATAGTTAGTAGAGTTATAAGGTATAGTAAAACTATTTACTATCCTATCTAATTATAAAACCTTAGAATACTTTATAAATTTAAAGCTTAATTTAAAATAATAAGCTAGATAGATAGAAGTTTTATTAGAATTTGGTTTTATTTCAAAATACTATTTAAACTATTTTATAAAATATTTCAATACTTTCTCTTAATAAGGCTAAAATAATATAATAAAACTAAAACTTCTAATATAAGTTTTTCAGTTTTTCTAAATTAAGTTTAAGGATAAGAATAAGCCTTCCTTTATATTCTTAATTTATAATATATAGATAGAAGGAAATTAGAAGGAGGCTATATAAGTAGAAAATACTTACTAATATATTACTAGTAAATTACTAAATAGGTATATTATATTCAAAAATATTATAATATTAATACTATAGAATTAGATAATTGTAATAATACTAATATATAGAATTTACCTAGAAACTATCTATTAAATAGTAAGAATATTCCTATTAGAAACCTTAATATAAATATAAATAGCTAATTATATAATAAAAAGAAATAATATTTTATTATATTAGGATTAAGTCTAAGTTTCTAAGTATAAATTACTAATAATTATAATCTTATTAATAGTTTATAATTCTTTAGCTTTAAGTTATTTTAATATCAACTTAATATTTATAATACTTTTCTAAGATCTATATTAGGATAGTATATTAAGAAATATTAAATATTTTATCTAGATATCTAATATCTATTACTATTTATTGAAAAGTTATAAATACTCTTAAGACTTATTATAACTTTTCTTGAAATCTTCATAAGTTTTAATTATAAACTTTTATTAACTTTATAATAAAGCTACTATTTATTAGAAAGATAAACCTTAGGTTCTTTATAGTTATTATGAATTAGTTATCTAAATATATCTAGTTAGAAATTATAATATTTATAATTACTATTATTTATATAAAAGAGTTCTAGAATACTTAATAGTAGTTTTATAGCTTCTTAATATTAATTATTATTAACTATAGTCTGGATCAAATTAGTACTTTTTAGATAATACTATACTAATTAATAGAAGTATAACAATTATTATTAATATTATTCTACTCCTAGATAGATAGTAAGATAGAGAAAATAATACTTAAGATTTAACTATTCCTATAAGTATATATTGTTTACTTATAATTAGATTAACTAGTTTATCTTACTATATCCTAATTAATACTAAATTATAAGGATTTTTTAATTATTAGAATTAGTTTAAATAAGCTTTTAAATATATTTAATATTATACTTATCTTATATTTTTTAATAGTAAAGTAGACTACTTATTTTAATCTAGGATGTATTTTAATATTTCTATCTTATTTTAAAAATAGTATTACTATAGCCTAAGTAGTAATAGTGTATATATAGTAATATAATAAAGTAAATATTAATAAGATATAATAAATCATCAAGAAGTTTTAAATCAAAAATAAAGTATAATTATTATTATATTACTCTAAAATAAATTAGTTAAGTTAGAAATTGAACTAAGTAGTTTCTAAATACTAAGTTATTAATATATTAAACCTACTAAATATTATATTAGATATCCCTATAAGTATCTACTAAATATTCTATATTAATCTTATTAAATAAGTAGAAAATAGTTTATTATAATTCTAATAATATATAGATATATATTTTAATTCTATCTTAATTTATACTAAAGAAAGTAGTAAAACTTATAAAAAGTATAAAGTTAAAAAATACTAATAGTAAAAAATACCTTAAGATAGAACTATAATTATAATATATTAGTTATATAGAAGAGTTAGAATACTTTAATATAAAAACCTTTAGAAAGCCCTATTAATAATAAAGTTATATTATAATTTAAACTATAATATAGAAATATTAGAAAGAGTAATAGATAAATATTAATTTATTAATAATAAGGAGTTATATAAGTTATAAACTAGGTAATATAATAGTTTATAGGAGAAATGTATAAACTATTGTAAATTCAGCTTTTAAATACTAAATAAATAAATTAAATAAAAAGATTAGTATTATTTTATTCCCCTTTATATTCCTAGAAATCTTCTTCTCTCTTATTATTATCTTATTCTTCTTCCTCCTTATTTTTAGAAATAATAATAAGTAATACTAATTTAGAAGTAGGGTATTATTAGTAGTAATAGGAACTAGTAATATTATAATAGTAATAGATAGGTAAACTAATATTAATAGGGCTAAAGATATAATTATAATATTAATAAGATATAGTATAACTATTAGAATATATTATAATTCTTTACTATTAGAAAGTTAGTATAATAGGAATGAGAAAAAAAAAGAAAGGAACTTATATTTATTAATAGTATACTATTAAAGCTAATAAAGACCTATTTAGGAGTAAAAATAGAAATAAGTATAAGAATACTTTTAATATATAAAGAGGGAGTAGTAAGTATAGTAGTAATATAAACTAGAGGTATTTATTAAATATAGTAAAAATAGTTCTTATAATACTAAACTCTAGTAGAGAATTCTAGTGAAAAGATAGAGATATAGTAGTTTCTAGAACTATTTGTATTATTAGTAGTAAGGATTATAAGAATAGTAATATATTTATTAAATATAATTAAAGTATTAATTTGATAGTTAGTAATATATAGTTTAGGACTAATAGTAAAGAAGTAAGAACCTTACTTATACTTACTTTTCATTTTTAGATATTTTTAGTAGGATTAACTATAATTTCATATAAAGGTTTAGGGGAAATTATTCTGATTTTATTTAGAATATTGATTAAAATAAATAGAGATAAGTATATTAAAAAGCTAGTTCTTATTATTATTGGAATTACTTTTAATAATATAGTTACTATAAATATAAATATTAGGTTTTAAAGGGGTATAGTAATAAGAAGGATTATTATTAAAAAGCTTAGAACTAGTAATAGTAGTAGTAAATAAAGTAATAAGAGAAATATAAAAAAGGGAAGTATAAGTAGAAAAATAGTAAAATTATAGTATTATAATAAGTATAGAATAAAAAGTTATATAATTCTAAATAAAAGAAAGATAGGTCTATATAAAGAAGGAAGAAAGAAACTTCTTATAGATTAATAATAAGAAAAATATAGTATAAGATTACTTAGGGTAAATATAATATGAAAATTCTTATTAATAGAACTATTTAATATTAATAATTCTTGAAGTTTCTTATTAGTAGGACTATTGAATATTCATAGTATTTGAAAGAGGTATTTTAGATAGATTTTTCTAATTAGTTAGATTAACTTAAGTAATTAGATATTATTAATATATTATTAAAACTATTAATACTAAATACTACTATAATAAGAAGATAGAAGGGTAGTAAGGAGTATATTATAAACCTAAGCCTTAGGGTTTATATAGGATATTACTATTAGAACTTTATAAAACTACTACCTTTTAGTCTAATAAAAAGTTTTCACCTTAAGTATAAACTCTTTAAGGTTATTATAATACTATTAAGATACTACTAAAGTATCTCTTATAGCTAGCTTCTAATAAGTATATTTTAATATATTAAGGTATATTATATAAGACGACTATATATAAATATTTAGAAATATAAATAGGAATGTTAAGATAATACTTTATAAATAGCTATAATATAAAAAGTTTATAACTTTTTTCTAATAGGTTACTTCGAGAAGAATAATATATTTAAAATAGTATTATATTAGTACTACTAGCTAAATTTCTTATAAGATGTATAGTATTTTATATAGAACTGCGATATTAATAAAGCTAGTATAGTCTAGAGAAATAGAAAGAGAGGATTTCTATAGTTGTTATTTATATTAAAAAGAGTTTATAGTAATTTTATAATAAAGTTTATTATTAATTTATTTAAATTAACTAAAAGTAATATTTACTTTATATAAATAATTATAAATTAATTAAATAAGTTAATTATACTACAGTCTATAGTAATAATAGAAGGAGAAGAGTATATAGAATAGTTTTTAAATTACTATTTTTAGTTTTATAGGACCTTAAGAATAACTATTAGTAATTAAAGGAATAATTAGATTAGTTCATTTCATAAGAAATTTTATAACCTTATTAGTATAAGGTAATATTTAAATACTATAAATTACCTATAGACTAATAGAGCTACTATATAAGTTAATTAGGAAATAGAAGTATATTTCTATATAATTATTAATTATATTTAAAATAACTAAGAGGTCTATCTTCTAATAGTATAATTAGTTTTTAATAATTATATAGTATTAGTAATAGGAGTTAGCACCTTCTTTTTAAAATATAAGTATTATCTACATTTTATATAGATATATAATATAGATAGGAATATAAAAGACTTATATAAATAGAATACTAATATTTTAGTTAATAAGTTAGTAGAATTAATAAGGATAGTTTAAATAGTTATAATATTTAGTCAATCAAAGATAGAAGATTTTACTAATAGTAAGTACAAAGTTACTAAGAAGTTTGAAAGAAGGGATAAAGTATAACTTTATATAGCTAAGTATTACTTACTTTATTTATATAAGAAGTTTAACTAGTTATACTATAAGTATAACATATTAAAGATTATTATATGTATAGTAATAGAATTAAATGTATTTAATAATATTTACTATACGTCTTATATTAGTATTTTATATAAAGCTCCTTTAGATTTATTATTAGATTAGACTATATATAATTATTAGTTATTTCTAGTATAAGATAATAGAAAGAGTAATAAGTAAGAAGTTAAAGAAATATTAATAATATATTAGAAATATTTTATAATAAGCCTAGCCTTTAGGCTTCTCTTATTATATAAGTAGTATATATATATATATAGGCTTTAGGCCTATATCTATAATATTAACCTTCGGAATAGTATTAGGAGATATATAATTCACATACTACTCTACCCTTTAGATTTCAGAATACTATTTTTATAATTATAAAATTTTTAATATGATAATTCTATAAATATAGTACTCTTTATTTAATATATTTTTCAGGATCTTTCTTCTTATTCTCTATTACTACAAGATTAAGTTTAGAAGACATTATTTTATTTATTTATTTTAGTTATTTTAACCTAAGTAGCTAATAGTTATTTTAATAGTATTTAGATATATAGATTTATCTCTTTATAGCCTTTTATAAATTAGAATAAAGAGGTATTCTTATATTATTTTAGATAAATTAAAATTAGAAAATATAATATAATATGATTATTGTAATTAACTAGATAATATTTAAAACCTTAAGACTTATAGATAGAAGTTTTTTAAATACTAAATAGTTATAATAAACCTACTTATAAACTTAATATTAATAAATAGTAAGGAATAATAGTTATATTCTAATTATAGATTAATAAGAAAATAAAAGATTTTCAAAAATAATATAAAAAACCTAAACGTTTATCTATTCTTTTTATTAAATAGAATTAAACTTCTAGATTTAGCTTAGAATAAGTATTCTTAATTTATAATGATATAGTAGATAAATAAAGAAGAATCTTATTTTATTATAATAGAAAGCTTTAAGGAAATCTTATAAGACTAATAAGTCTAATAAGACTAACTTATTAACTTTTATTAGAAAATAGTAAAATAATTTAAAGAAAAAAGAAATAAGTTAATAAAAATATAGATTCCTGATAAATAAAAGAAGAAGATATATAGAGAGAAATAATAAGATATATAGCTACTATATAATAAATTATAATTGAAGTAGCTAGGAAATTAAGATAAACCTAATCTTTAAGAAAATTCATATAAGAAATAGATAAGTAGATTTATAAACCTAATCCTATATGGGAATATAAGTTAAGTATTTTAAGAGGTTTAAAAGGAAGGATATTAAGAAGATAAATCCTAATTAAAGAAACTACTTTTATATGAATTACTAAAAAACATTTAGCTTATAATAATATGTAAATACTTAAGAAATACTTACAAATATAATAATAATAATAATAATTACTAAATAGTCAATTAATAATAAGAAGAAAGTTTTTAAATTCTATTATCTAATTATAATAAGACTTTTATTTAATAAATTAATTTTTAAGAAAATTCAACTTTATATAATAACTACTCCTAATAAATCTAGAGATATTTCTTTATCTAATTATAAAGGGGACTATAGTATTTAGATATTTCTTATATAAATTTCTAATAACTTACCTTACTACTAAATAATTATAAAAGAATTCATAATATTTTCAAAATTTACTACTATCTAGTTAATCATAGTAAAAATAGTTCTTTAATCTAAGAATACTCCTAAGTTTATAAGAAACAATAATTCTAATTTCCTAAATAATTATAAGACTATCTTAAAGATTTCTAATAAACTAAAATATAAAATAATTACTAGAATCTCCTCTTATTATAACATATAATATAAATATACTATTAAAATTATACTAATTAATAAGTATATTTAGAAAGATATTAGAAATACTTTTTCAAAAGTCTATAATGCTACTAATTTTATAAGTAATTATAATTTTAATAAAAAGCTTTATATTATAAGTTGTAGTATTAATCTAACTTTAGATAACTTAATAAAAGTAATGAATTATTTAACTACTATAAATAATCTTAAAGAAAAACTAAACATCTATAGGAATATCACTTTACCTAATACTTATTTTATCTATATTTCTCTATATTAATTCTTATTCTAAGCCTTTAAGGAAATTACTAGAAATCTTTATTATAAGATTCTTTAATTAATTAAAGTATTTAAGCTTCTTCTAAGTATTTATTATCCTAATAAGCTAGAGATTAGATTCTTCTAAAATAGTTAACTAACTAACTTACCCCTATTATTTAATAATTATACTTACTAGTTTAACTTCTTAGTTAAAAATTATAAATGTTATAGAGAAGACTTAGACTATTATGAATAACTGTTATAATAATAATAAATAACTTTTATCTTAGTTTTTGAACTTAAACTTTAACTAATTAATATTTATTAAGATAAAAACTAATCTTCATAAGTTTATGAATAATTCTAGAGAAACCTAGAAACTAGTAGCTAAGTTATATACTATAAATATAAAGAATACTCATAATTAGAAAGTTTATACTATAGATTTATGAATTTAATTTAATACTAACTATAGAAAATAGTAGTTTTAAAGTAGTAGTAATAAGTTATAGAATTAAAATAATTTCTAATATTATAATAGTTTTTAAGACTAATTTACATAGAATTAGTTTATAGTATATTACCAATACAGTTTAGATAGTTACTAAAAGCCTAATTGTTTTTAACTTACTTTATATATTACTAAAGAGATTTATTATTTTAATTATAATAATCATTACTATTAGATTAATAAGATCTATTTTAACTTAGAAAGAATTAAAAATAATATTATATAAGATAATTATACTAATAAATAGCCTAATTATAGAATAGTTTTACTATTTGTTACTAAGAAATCTTATAGCTATCTTATTAGAATACTAATAGTATCTTATAAATAAATATAATACTTTAATTTTTAAATACTACTCTAGAGATATAAGTAAATCTCAATATAATATTAATTTATTAAGATGAAGTTTCAAGATAGAAAATAAACTACTTAAACCTAATTAGTAATATTATTCTTAATAGAAATCCTAAGAAAGGAGTAATTTATATCAGAAAAAGAATTAGGTTAAATAGAAGATATTTATTCTATTCTAAGTATTATTATAATTAACTAATTATTTAGAGAAGAAATTAGAAAGGCTTGAGAAAGAATTCTAAAGAAAATAAGAGTAAAAGAAGTTAGAATTATAACTAGATTCAAACTAATTAATAATTATTGTTTATTATATAATTTATATAAGCTAAAAACTACTATATTTATAGACTTAATAATAACTTATTATAAACCTATATCTATATAAATCTTTACAAATATATAGATAATAGAGCTTATATCTAATAATAAGAAGCTTTTACTAAATATTAGAAATTCTATTTATTTACTAAATATTAAAAATACTAATTAAATAGAAATCTCTAGTTTTCTAATTCCTCTAAATAAATAAAACTAGAATTTTATATATTATATCTATAGGAAGAACTAATGGCTTGCTTTCTACTATAACTATTAGTAGACATATTACCCCCTGAAGTATAATTTTAGCCTTCCTATCCTTCTGCTAACTACTATAGCTAGCCCCTAGTTAATCTAAAGCTAAACCCCTTATAGCTATAGTTAGTATTTTTATCCTATATTAACCTTTTCGTAGATAATAAATAACTAATAATTCTTTCTATAATAACCTTATACTTTCACACCTTAACGCCTTTATAGCTATTAATATGTAATTTAAATATTTCGAGATATTTAACTACTACTTATTATAAGTATTCTATTTAAATATTCATTATAACCTCAATATCTACAACCTTGATATCTTTATTACAAACTAAGCCCTATTTATCTTTAAAATAAGACTTTATATTATTAATATAAAAGTTCTCTACTATTAATATAAATTAATTTATAATCTCTATATAAGTATAATAATTTTTAGCTTATATAAATTATATAATAAATAATAACTATAAATTAGCTTTGATTTATCTACAGCT
>QAPF01000532.1:0-26216 GCA_004367935.1 Colletotrichum sidae | reverse complement strand
TAGTTATAGTTCTTATAGTTATTAATAACTTTTATAAGGTTGATATTTATATTAAGGTTATAGGGGTTAAATATAGTAATAGATAGTAGCTAGAGGTATTCTTATTATTATTATTATTAGTAGTAGTATTATTATAAGATAATTAGTTAGTCTTAGTCTATTATTCTCTTTTATATCTATAGCTAGTATCATTAAGGTATATTAGTAGTATTATTAGTATCTTATTATTATTATTATTAGTAGTAGTATTATTATAAGATAATTAGTTAGTCTTAGTCTATTATTCTCTTTTATATCTATAGCTAGTATCATTAAGGTATATTAGTAGTATTATTAGTACCTAGCTAGTATGAGTTAATGTTATAAGTACTACTATAGTAAGTTTAATACTTCAAAGCTACTACTATATAGACTATTATAAAGCTTATATTAATAAGTTTATATATTTAGTTATTATTCTATTACCTATTAGCCCCTACTTCTAGGTTAGAACTAGGTTTAAACTAGTAGTTATACTACTAGGTCCTTTTAACTATATTAACTTATAGAGATATATATAACATATAGTATATAACTAGGTATTTTCCCATTATAGAGATTATTTACTAAGTATTATATAAAGCTACCTATTAGGCGGGGGGCTAAATATATAAAACTCTATAGTAATTATAAAGCAATTGAATAAATTACTAATTTTATAGCTAAATTTAAAGTAGAAGTTCTTTATCTTATTAAAATATTATATTATTTATTTAGTTCCTATGTTATAGTTATCTAAGGGATTTAAATTAAAGTGTGTTAATTAGCCTACTATATAGGTAATATTTAGTCTTTCTATGATTATAGTATAATAAATAAAGTTACGATCTTGTTAATAATACTTAATTCCTATATAAGAAGTTTAATTATATTATAATAAGAACGTTTTAGTTTTTAAAAAGCTTTCAAAATATTTAATATATTATAGAGTTTTATATATTTAGCCTTCCCGCCTAATAGGTAGCCTTATATAACGCTTAGTAAATAAGCTCTATAATAAGAAAATACCTAGTTATATATCATAGCTTCTATCTATTTCTATAAGTAAATATAATTAAAAAGACTTAGTAGTATAACTATTAGTTTAAACTTAACTTTAACTTAGAAATATATAAGAGCTAATAAGTAATATAATAATAACTAGGTATATAAACTTACTTATATAAGCTTTATAATAGTTAGTAGTAGCTTTAAAGTATTAAACTTACTATAATAGTACTTATAATATTGATTTATACTAGCTAGATACTAATAATACTATTAGTATATCTTAATAATACTAGCTATATATATAAAAAAAAGTAATAGATAGCTAACTATTTTATAACAACACTACTAATAATAACGACAAAAAGAACTATTACTATATTCAACCCCTGTAACCTTAATATAAATATCAATCTTATAAAAGTCATTAATAACTATAAGAATTATAACTATTTTTACAAAAGCCTAAAGGAGCTAATTTTATCTAAAAGTAACTTTACTACTTTCTCTAGCTCCTTTAAGATAGCTATAACTATATTTAGCCTCAATATATGATTGGAAAATAAAGCTATTAGTAGAACTAAAAAAAGAATTAAAATAATAAAGAAGAATCTAGCGTCTAAAAGTAGGGTATTTAAAGATAACTCTAAATACTTCGAATATATCTTAAAAGTAGCTTATTAAGTACTACTTTATTCCGAAAACGTATATATATCAAAGCTCACTTATTATAGAAGTCCTTATCGGCTAATAGTAGGGAAGGTTTAAGGTTAAATATATTGCGATTTGAAGATCTAAAGTAACTATAGCTATAGCTCTTAGTATAGGGTAGGTTGAGGCATAGGTCCTAGCTGGGAGCCAAATGTTCTCTATATGAAGCTAAAGACTTATCTAATATATTATATATACTTTATAAGATATTTAAAAGACTTTTCAATATGCACTACTTATAAAGGTTATAGTTATTATACTGCTTAATTTTAAATAATTTTAATATTAAAGAATTATTATAAGTTTTTACTTCTCTTAAAATGATATTTCTATTAAAAGTCTACTAATAATATAAATATTTTAGATATATTTTCTAAAAAGAAAGAGAATATATAATTCTTAATATAAAAGAAGAAAATAATATATGTCTTAAATTAGTAATATAGTTCTCTTATAGTAAGTCTAAAGTTAAAATATTTAAGACTTATTTCTAAATAGTATTACTATAAGAAAAGAGACTTCTAAAAGCTATATAGTATTTTATTAGCATAATAGATCTTACTTAGTATTTAGTAATTGAATAACCTCTCTATACAAACAATCTTTTTAAGTATTATATATATAAAAGTATTAATTATATTATATTAGAATAACTTACGCCTAAAATACTTAGTAATTACTATAAAGGTTTAAAATAATATAGTTAATGGAATAATTATATAGGTCTTATAGTTATCTTATAAACATTAATTCCTATAGATAAGTAGTTAATCTTTAACTTCCAAGAATTATTTATACTTATCAAGCTTGTAGATATATATCTAGTAATATTTTAAAATTTCTAACTTCCTTATAAGAGTTTTATTAATCTTATTTTAAAACTGTAATTTAATATAATTTTTAAGATAGGTTTAATTAATTATTACTATAGTCTGAGTATATAGATATATAAGTATTATTCAATAAAATATAAGTAATAGTAATAGTTTCTATTATAAGACTTTTAGAATAGGAATTTCTATTCCCTTATACTTTAAATATTTTCTAATATCTAACTTACTGTATAATTAAAATATATTATTAGAAGTCATAATATTTATATCTTAGAGTTTTCAAAAAGATTAAACTTTTAAAACTCATTTTAATTAACTATTTATATTATTTTATAATTCTAAGTAAAAGTATTTTAAAATATCTTAAAATAATTAAAAATATTCATCAAACAAATACCTTTAAATAAAGGTTTCCTGTTTATTCTAATATAATATTTTATCTATCTTTTATATTTAACTTAAGTAAAAGTATTTTAAAATATCTTAAAATAATTAAAAATATTCATCAAACAAATACCTTTAAATAAAGGTTTCCTGTTTATTCTAATATAATATTTTATCTATCTTTTATATTTAACTCTTTCTAAGAATATTTAAGCTCCTCACCTTTCTATAGCCTTATTTATATAAATAAGATTATAGAAGAATTCAATAAGTAATTCCAAAGGGATTATTAAGATAAGTTTTATGATTTTAAATAGTACTTTATAAAGCTCTAAAGTAATTACTATATAGATATTAGATTTCGAACTATTATAATTATTTCTTACTTTAATATAGACTATTTTATTAAACTTTTTACTAAAGTTTAAATACGTAATTAACTTAGCTTTAAGTAGTTCTACTATACCTATTTACTATTATAATGAATAAGAAACTTTATTAAAATTAAACTATCTAAAATTATCTTATAAAAAGTTGAATTCTTATTTCAAAAAAAGATTTTATTCAAAGAGATATTAGAAGTTATTATAACCTTATTTCGAAATAGGTTTTATATTTAAAATTAATTAATTAAAATATAACTAATTAAAAAGCTGATAAAAATATACTTCTTAAGATATATTAAATAATTATACTTCAGTTCTATATTTCTAATAAGAATAAAGTATTTATAACTATAAGTATAAAGATAGACTAAGTTTAACTTCATAATATTATCTTTTCAAGTAGGTTTATAAAGTTTCTAATATAATATCTATTAATCTAAAAGATATATTAGTATTTAGTTATTAAGAAATATTACTACTTATTAAATTTCAAACTAGAATTTATAACGTAGTTTACTCCTATACTTTATAGTTCTTATATATATCTTAATAAATATTCTAATATACTTAGTATTTCTATTTCTATTTTAAATATATAAAGTAAATATTTAAAAGTATATATTTTAGGACGTTAGATTATATTTCAGATTCCTATATTTAGAAACCTTGTTATTATATTTATAAACTTTAATATTAAGACTATACTAATATTTAAAGAATATAATACAACTTTTGAATATTCTTACAATAAGAATTCTAATATAATTAATAAAATAAAAGTCTTAGGAGTAAGTAGTAGTTCTATTTATAAAGTTTAGGATTAAAATATAGTTATTATAGTTTTAATAATAAGAATAGAAGTTGAAAGTAATATATTCCCTAAGAGTAATATATAAAGTATTTTTTTGTTTTATATAGTGGATTTTATATTTTACCTTATTAATACTATAAGTCTTATATATTCTTTAAGTAGGCTACTATTTTTGATATATTAAATAACTATTAGTAATATAAATACTTTATATAGTAGAAATAAAGTAATCAAGAAACTTTCTACTGGGATATTCTAGTTATTAATACTAGATGTATTTATTATTTTCTAGGAGTTCTCAAATAGTATTTATAGTATACTACTAATAGTAGTAATATCTAGGAGAAAGTTTATATTATACTAACTATACTATTAGAATAATTAATGTCTTACAAGATATATAATATTTAAAGACTTACTAGTTATATTAAATATAAATAATTATAATTTTAAAGTAACTATTCCTCTATATTTAAGATAGGTAGTTTAGCCCAACATTTTACTAGTAATCTCATTTTTATAGTTATTAAAAAGAAATAAAATTTATAATGAGAATAATATATAAAGTAATATTATATAAGTATAATTTTACTTTTTTACTTTTATTAATTCTAATATAAATCTTAGTATCTCTATAGTTTTTAATAAGTATAAGTTTTATATTATATTAAATATAATTTCCTATAGGAATTTCTTAAAAAGCTATAAAACATTCCATATTTTAGAAGATATAAATTAAAATATTTAAATTGAAGCTAAAAGAGTCTTAAAGAAAATACTACTAAGATTCCTCTTTATAGTATATTTACTATATAGTATTCTAATTATTTTAACTAGAAAGCTAGCTATATAGTTACTATTACTTAAAAATTGAAATCTTTTTTAAAAAGTCTAGATTTAAGATTTAAACTATTTAATTCTTTCTATAGTTAAGATATTTAATACCTAGCCTCTATAAACTAATTAAAACTATATATAATAGTAATAATATACTAAAGTATAGTTTAACTTATATTTCAGAAGGTATAAAGACTTATCTAAGCTTCAAAAGTATTTCTTATTATTTTAAGTATTTAAAATAATAACTAGAACTTCTACTATAGTATTAAAAGTATTGTAATTAATCTTATTATATACAAAAGCTTCAAAGAAAGATTATATTACTTCTATAATAGCTAGAATTATCTTATCTAGAAATATAAAGTCTAAATAACTATAAATCATAAGTATATAATTCTATATATAGGAGCTAATTAGTAAAAGAACTAATATAACTATAAGATTATAAATTTCAAATATTTTAATAATAGAGAAAGTATAACTAACTATATAAATATTATATATAATATCTTATTACTTTTAAAACTATATTTTAATTACTACTTTTATAATAAAATACTTAAGTCTAAAGGAATAATATATCTTATAATATATTAAAATAGTATTCTAGGAATAAAAAGTATTTATTATACTAAAGTAATTATAAATATTAGTAAGTTATATTATTATATCTTCTACTATATAGTACTACTAATATTAGAATATCTTATTTATATATTTAAAGATTCAAATTATTATTTAAATTTAATTTAACTATTTATATTAATATCTTTAATCTTTTAAAATATAGAAATTATCAAAAACTAAATAAGCCTTTAAATCTTTCTCTATAAAATCTATAATACCCTTTTTATAAAGTTCTTAATAGTATTTATAAAGAACTATTAATCTTCCTATAACCTATTCTTATAGGAATAGAATTCTTAAGAATATTTAATTGAAATCTTTTAAAAACTTATTAATACTTCCTAGGTTTTGAAAAGTCATTTAAAAGTAGTTTTTGAAAAAAGTTTGAAAAAGCGGTTTCAATAAGTAGTTATTTAAGATAGAATTATTTATATAAGCTATAAGTTTTAACTTCTATCTAAGAAGTATCATATTGAATAAGCTACCAATTAGTTCTCTTGAAAACTAAAAGAGGATTATTTTTAATAGATATCTTAATATTTTAGATATATTGAATTATTATAATATATACTTTTAGCTTAATAGATCTTTAGTATTATAAGACTCTTAATTATTATATATAATTAGAAGGGTAAAATTTGATATATTATATATAACTAAATATAGCTATATATACTACGTAAAGTACTATTTTAAATAGTTTGAGTAAGATAAGACCTATAAAGACGGCACTAACGCCTAAGGTTTAGCTAGTATAAACTCTGCCTCTTGAGTGTGTTATTCCTAACAGCTAGCTTCTAAGTTGAAGCTAGGTCTAAATTAGTAATTATACTACTAGGTCCTTTTAACTATATTTACCTATAGAGATATATATAGGCTATAGTATCTAACTAGGTATTTTCTTATTATAAAGATTGTTTACTAAGCATTATATAAAGCTACCTATTAGGTGGGCGCTAAACACGTAAAACTCTATATTTATTACTAGTATTTAAGTTATTATATTCCTATCTCCAGGATTCTATTTTATATAATTAGGTAGTAAAATCTGATATATATTGTGAATGACAAGGCATAGCTAAATATACTATATAAAGCTTTATTTTAAGTAGTTCAAATAGGGCGAAATCTATGGAGATAATACTAATACCTAAGGTTTAACTAGTATTAAACTCTACTTTTTAAATATATTAATCTTAATATATACTTCTTATCTTCAAAGTTTTACTTATAAACTGGCTCTTTTGAATAATACTAATTAGACTTTATATTTATATTTTATAAGAAGCTTTTTCTATAGGTTTATTATTTTTATTAAACATCTATTTCTTTGATATGAAGAATAATACTATTTATAAGTTATTTAGATATTTATTATTAATTAGAAAATACTTTCGAATACTCCTAGGCTTTGTATTTAACTTTATTATTATTATAACCAGGATTTATATATCCTAGTTAGTAGGTAAAAGGTTTATTATAGTTTTTTAATACTAGAAGTCTCTCTTAGAATTCTTTCTTTTACTATAACCTTAAATAATTCAATCAGTCTATTATATAAATATAAGTAATAAGAGTATTAAACTACTAATTCAAAAGAAGTTTTATAAAGGTGTTAACTATACATTCTCTAAGAAATATATATTTAATCTGAAAATACTTTTACGAAGTTTTCTATCATAGCTAGTAATTACAGATATCTACATATTATAGTTTTCTATATAGTTATATTATTTCCGTAATCATAAAGTATATTATTTACTAATATTATATTAGATTTAAATAGTAAACCAGATCTTCTATATTTTATTTCTATCGTATATATTTACTATAGAATTAGCTTACAATATAGTAACAGCATTACTAGTAACAATAACTTCTTGGATTTTTAAAATGATATTCAAAACTTTATTTTAATGTTTTAAAAAGTAATATATCCTAGTTTATCAGTTTATTATAGTATTAAATTTCTAAAGAGATATTATCTATATATTCAAAAGCGGTGTTATTTATTATAAATATCTACAAAGCGAGTATATCAAATAACTCAAAGATTATTAAATAAACTACTAGTTTCATAATTAAGCCAAAGATAGAAGCTTTTATTTTACTAAAATAGTATATTATTTACTTAGTGTTTATATAATAGTTATCTAAGGAATTCTAATGAAAAAAGAATAAATAGCTTATTATAAAGTAATATCTAGTTCTATTATAAACATAGTATAATCAATAAAACTAATATCTTATTAATAATATTTAGGTTCTATATAGGAGATTTAATTGTATTATAATAAGAACCTTTTCAGTCTTAAAAAGTTCTAGACTATTTGGTATATTTTATATATTTCATTAAATACCTTAGAAACCTCTTAACTACATATTACTTATAGAGAGGGGCTAATAACCCACTCTCTACTATAACTATTAGTAGATATACTACCTCCTGAAGTATAACTTCAACCTTCTTAACCCCTACTAATTACTATAGCTAGTTTCTAGTTAATCTAAAGCTAAACTTCTTATAGCTCTAGTAATTAGTATATTTATTCTATATTAACATTTTCAATCACAAATAACTAATAACTCCTTCTATAATAACCTTCAAATTTCATATTCTTATACCCTTACATCTTTATAGCTATTGATATATAATTCGAATATCTTAAGATATTTAGATAGTACTAATTATAAGTATTCTATTTGAATATTTATTATAACTTTAATATCCCTCAGACTAAGTCTTATTTATTCTTAAGATAAAACTGTATATTATTAATATAAAAGTTTTCTACTATCAAAATAAACCAATTTATAATTTCTATATAAATATAATAAGGTTTAACCTACTTTTATTGATAAATCATCTTAATATATTAGTTGAACATAACTAATATAAAAACAATATTTCTATAGATATAGATATTTCTAATATGACTAGATAATCTTTAAAATTCCTATAATTATATTACTACAGTTTTTTAAAATATCTAATAATTAATATTATAATAGAATATTAATATTAAGTTAGGATCTATTGAAGATTTAATTTCTAATCTTATTGGTTTAATATAAAAGCTTATAAGATAATAAGATACTTTCCTAATTAATATCTATAGGCTACTTATTAATTACAATATTGAAAGTAGCACTATTTACATTGAGTCTGATGTATTAATAGGTGTAACTATAATAGTTATAATTAGATACTTCTGTATTCATTTTATTATTATCTTTCCATAAGTAGCTAGATAGATTTTGAGGATATTTTCATTCTATTATACAGATTATAGAAGGGTAATAACTTATAGAATACCTAGCTCTTTGTATTTTATTTTATTTTATCTTTAAGAGGTTTGTAAAAAGTCTTAACTCCATAATTTTAATAATTACTTTTTGCTATATATATTAAGTTTTAGTTTTAATATAATTCTCTCTAATTATTATTATGAAGTCTTCTATTACTATAGGGTTAAACATTAGAATTAGAAGTATAATTATATATAATAATATGTAACCTTATTATTATTTTAATTAGTTATATGTTAGTATTAATATGAATACTATTACTTAGTAAAGGTTATTATTAGATTTATATATGAGGTAAAAAGCTTAGATTTTATTCTCAATGTAGAGCAATAGTAAGTAAATATATTACTTATAAGAACTATAGTTATTATACTATTTAATCCGAAAAGCCTTTAGTATTAAGAAACTAGAAATTTCTATTTTTTAGAAACTAATATTTCCATTCAATGTCTACTAATAATGTAAGTATTGTGAAAGTGTTTTTAAGGGGAAAAAGAATATATAGTTATTAATATAAAAGAAGAAGATAATATATTTTCAAACTAGTAAAATACTCTTCTTATAAAACATTTAACGTTAAAATATTAGACATTTACTTCTAAGTAGTATTACTATAGGAGAGTGAACCTTTCAAAATTATATACTATTTTAGTAGTATAGTACATCTTGTTACTATTTAGTAATCTAACTATATTTCTATATGAAGAACCTTACTAAATACTAAGTATATAAAACTATTAATTATACTACATCAAAATAACTTGAAATCAAAGTAGTTAGGAATTTATATAAAGATTTCAAATAATATACTTACTAAAGTAGCTATATAGGTTTTATCAATATCTTATAACTATTAGTTTCTATAGATAATTATCTAAGATTTAATTTTTAAATGGTATCTATATTTTTTAACTTAGAGGTATAGATTTAATAATACTTCGAAACTTTAAAATTCTTAGAAAAACTTTATTAACTTTATTCTAAAGGTGTAATTTCATATTATTGCCAAGATAAACAAATTCCATTTTAATTATAATCTTAACATATAGATAATTAATATCACTAAATAAGATATAAGTAATACTAATAGTTTTGCAAATAAGATCCCTAAAATAGGAGTTCTTACCTTTCTATATTTTAAGTACTTTTAATTATCTAATTTACTCTATAGCTAAAATTTATTATCAAATCCTATGATATCTGTATTTTGCAATTTGTAAGAGAATTGAACTCCTGGGAATTCCTTTAGTTAATTATATATACTATTTTATAACTCTAGATAGAAGTATTTCAAAGTATTTCATAATAGCTAAGAAGAACTAGCTAAAACGTAACTTTAAATAAAGATTTCCTAGTTATTCTAATATAATATGCTATCTATCTTTTCTATTTAATTTTCTCTAGGCATATTGAAATTCTTTACCTTTCTATAGTTTTATCTATATAAATAAGATTATAGAAATATATATAATAAGCAATTCTAGAGGGGTTATCAATATAAATTTTATTCTTTTAAATAATACCTCATAAAGCTTGGAAATAGTTACTATATATATATAAACCTTTAAACTACTATAGCTATGTCTTATTTTAATATAAATTACCTTATTTAGTTCTTTACTAAAGCTTCAATAAGTAGTCAAGCTTACCTCGAGTAGTTTCACTATAGTTATTTACTTTTATAACTAGTAAGAGACTTTAGTAGAATTTGACTATTTAAAGTTATTTTATAGAAAGGTTAAATTCTTTTTCAAAAGGAGAGTCTTTCTAAACGAAATATGATAAGTTATTATTTAGTTATTTTTTCTCTATATTTAAAATAGTATTTAGACTTCTTACCCTATATATAGATTTAACTATAAACTTTACTTAATAGTAGTATTTATACTAGTACTAGCTTATAACCAGTTAAAAGAATAATAAACTTACCTATAGTTATAGATAATTATACCCCTAGTTCTAATATTTAATCTTATAGTAATAGAAGACTTCATAGTAATAATCTATATAGAGAAAGCCTTATTTAAATTAAGGTTTAATATATATGGCTAAAAGTAAATACTAAGGTTATAAAGTTGGGAATCTTTATAAACTCCTTAAAAGTAGAGCAAAATAGAATATTTATAAACATTAGATATTCTATAATCTACTGTTCTTCTATATCCTTTATAATAGAATTAAAACCTCTTTAAATTCCACATAGCTTTTTATATAAAGAATTCTATAACTTAAGTATAGAGATATCTAACTATAACTATTATAACTAAAGTTATCACTTTATCAGAATAGGTTTAAATACAATTATACTGAATATTATAATTAATATATAGTTTATACATATTTGAAAGAGTATTATCTAATTAACTTTTAACTTAGTATGTTAAGTTAATAGTATTAGAAATTCAATATTAATTACAAAATACTCTAATATTAATATATTATTATACTACTAGTTATTAAATACTATAGAATATTATAGTAACATAATTATAGAAGTTTTAAAAGCTATCTGATTATACTAAGAATACTTATATCTATATAAATCTTATTTATATATTAATTATATATAATATATTCAATTATTTACTTATAAAAGTAAGGCAAGTCTTATTATTCTTATATAGAGATTATACATCAACTTAAATTAATAATAAAGAATTTCAATATTAATAATATAACGTTCTATCCTCAGAGTAAGTAGAATTTAGTCTAGAGAATTCGAAGATTATAAATATTAAAATTATAAGAAATATTCAAATAGAATACCTATATTTACTAGTAACTAAATATCTTAAGATGTTTAAATTATATATAGCTATGAAGGCGTAAGGATATAAGGGTACAAAAGTATAGAGATATAGAATTATTATAGAAAGAGTTATTAGTTATTTATTATCTGTAAAAAGATTAATATAGGGTAGATATGCTAGCTATAACTATGAAGAGTTTAGCTTTAGATTATCTAAAGGCTAATTATAATAGTGAGTAGGGGGTAGGAGGGTTAAAGTTGTACTTTAGGAGGTAATATTTCTACTAATAGTTGTAGTCGAAAGCGAGCTATCAGCCCTTCTTATTATGAATTATTACAATTTTATTTCAAAGTAAGTTTTTTACTTAATATTAATTAGTTAAAATACAACTAACTAAAAAGCTAATAAAAATATACTTTTTGAAGTATATTAACTAGTTATATCTAAGTTCTTTATCTATAGTAAAAATAATGTATTTATAGTTATAAATATAGAAATAGGTTAAGTCTAGCCTTATAGTATTATTTCTTTCAATAGTTTACCAAAACTTCGAATCTTATATTTATTAGCCTATAAAATATATTAGTATTTAATTACAAAGAAATACTACTACTTATAGGTCTTTAGGCTAGAGTTTATGAAATAGCTTATTGTTAAACTTCATAGCTTCTATATATACTTTGATAATTACTACAATATATTTAGTATTTCTATTTTAGTTTTAAATATATAGAATAAATAGTTTGTAGTATATATTTTAAGAGGTTAGATTATATTTTAGATTTTTATACTTGAAGACCTCGTTATTATACTCGAAAGCTTTAATATTAATACTATACTAGTATTTTAAGAGTATACTAAAGTTTGTAAATACTTTCATTATAATAGCTTTAGTATAATTAATAAGATAAAAGTCTTAAGAATAATAAGCAGTTCTATCTATAAATATCAAAGCTAAAGTATAGTTATTATAATGTTAGTAATTAAAGTAGAAATGTAAAAATAGTGTATTTCTTAGGGGTAGGATATTAAATACTTTGATACTTTATATAGTAAATCTTATATTTTACCTTATTAATATTATAGGGCTTATCTATTTCATAAATAAATAAATAACTATCATATTTCGAGTAGCTATTAATAATATAAATAATCTATATAGATAAGATAAAATAGTTAAGAGGTTTCTTATTAGAATATTTTGATGACTAATACTAGAGCTATTTCCTTCAGAAGCTTTTGAATAATATCTATAGTATATTACTAGTAGTAGTAATATCTAGGAGAAAGTTTATACTATACTAACGATATCACTAAAATAGTTGATTTTCTATTATGTATATAGTACTAAAGGATTTACTGGTTAGACTAAATATTAATAGTTATAATTATAGAATAATTACTTTTTCATAGCTAAGATAAAGAGTTCAGTTTAGTATCTTACTAATAGGTTTGTTTTTATAATTACTAAAAGGAAGTAAGATATATACTTAGAATGGTGTAGAAAATAATTTTTAATAAGTTTAACTTAGTTTTTTTACTTTCAATAAATATAATATATATCTTAGTATTTTGATAGTTTTCAATCAGTATAGGTTTTATATCATACTAAATATAGCTTCTAGTGAATATTCTTTCAAAAGTTAAAAAATACTTTATATTTCTAAAGATATAAATTAAAATATTCAAATTAAAGATAAAAAAGATTCAGAGAAAGTATTACAAAGATCTTTCTTTATAATATATTTACTATATAATATTATAGTTGTTTGAACTAGAAGGTTATTATATAATTACTACTATTAAAGATTTTAAGTATTCTTAAGAAATTTAGATTTAAGGTAAATAGATATTTAATTTTGTTTTTAGTTAAAGTATTTAGTATTCAGGTTTTCTAAATTCATCAAAAGTATAGATAATAATAGTATGCTAACATATAGTTTAGTTTATATTTCAGAAAGTATAGGGCTTTATTTGAACTTTAATATTATTTCTTCCTATTTTCAGTATTTAAAATATGAATTCAGGTTTCTATTAAAGTATAAAAATTATGATAACTAATTCTATTATATAAAAAAGCTTTAAGGAAATACTACATAGCTTCTTCAATTGCTACAATAATTCTATCTAGAAATATAAAGTTTAAATAACTATAGATTATAAGTATATAGTTTTATGTATAAGATTTAGTTAAGAACATAATTTGTCAGTATTATAAGATTGTATACTTCAAGTATTCTAGTGATAGAAAAAGTATAATTACTTATTTCAAAAATATGTAAAGTTTTACTATTTCTAAAACTATATTTCAGTTAGTGGTTTTATAGTAAAGTATCTAAATCTAGACGATTAAAATATTTGATAATATATGAAAATCGTATTTTAGAAGTAAAGATTACTTATAATATTAAAGTCGTTATAGAAGTTAGTAGTTCATATTACTATATTCCTTTCTATATCATAATACTATTATTAGAAAATTTCAGTTATATGTTTAAAGACTTCAGTTACTATATAAGTTTAGTTTAATCATCTATATCAGTACTTTGGAGGTTTTTTAAATATAGAGACTATAGACAACTATATAGGCTTTTAAGCCTTTCTCTATAAATTCTTTTCTATCTTTTTTATGAACGTTTTAGTAGTACTTATTAGGAATTATTAATTTTCTTTATAATTTAATTTTAAAGGAATAGAATTCGTAAGAATGTTTAATTTAAGTATTTTAAAAGCTTATTGATATTATTTAACTTTTAGAAACTTACTTCAAAGTAGTTATTGAATTCCAAAATAAGGTTTTACTAAGGAGTTAATTTTAAGTTAAAATAGCTTTATAAAGTATAGATTTTAACTTTAATTTCAAAAGTATTAAATTAAGTAAATTATCAATTAGTGTTATAAGGTAGGTAAATAGGTAGCCTACATCTAGTAAAGTGATACTTTATATTAAAGGTATATATATTGGATCTTCTTAGGGAAAGAGGATAAAAGATAAATTAGTGAAGAATAGTTATATCTAACAAAGTAATATTGTAGTTGGTTGATTTAAATATATATTAAAAGAGGCCATAAAAGCTTTCTTTTATAGTATTATTTTTGGTTCTAGAATATTCTAGTTAGTATTTATTAGAATATTCTAATAATATAGGCTTATAGTAGTAATTATAAATCTTAAAGTTAATTACTAGTAAATATCCTTCAAAAGAATGAGGTAGAATATTCTGCTGAATATTTAATAGTAAGTCGAATACTACTATAGGGTAAATACTTATAGTCTAACATTTTAATACTCTTTCTTTTACCTTATAGTAATAAAGGATAAATAAGTAAGATAGTGGGTAAAAAGTACTTTATAAAATAATAATTAAATAAATACCCTATAGGATAATAAGTATCATAAGTAATTAGTTTATAATATCTTATAAAAAGCATTAAGATACGAATAACAATCTATACTACTTCAAGAGATATGCCCTAATTAGGATATTTATACTATAATATAGAATAATAGTAGTAAAAATAGGCTAGACATTTCAGTAGAGTTACTAAGTATTTATTATATTCATAAGACTTATAAGCTTAAGATATTTAGTAAATTTAGAGTTAAGAAGAAGTTTAATAAGGTTATTAGTAGGTATTTCAGATGTTATAAATATCAAACTTCTATATTACTAGATAAAACTACTTATTAAGTAAGAAAATAGTCTATAGCTATATATTTAATATACTTATAATAATTAGGATTATAGGCTAGAATTAAAGCCTTACTATTATTAATAGAAATAGTTAGAAGCTTTATAAGAATATTTAATTCTATGAATAGGCTTTATAACTACCTAGCTTGTCTAATAATCTCCTATAGACTATTAAATTCAGCTTGAATAGTAGATAAAACTACTATAAACTTCTTTTTAGATTAATATAAAATAGGGCTACTATTCATAGGAAGTAAATAACCTCTAGTAAACTTTTATATACTCTAGCAACTAGCTTAATCTGAATTTATATGACCTATTAAATTTATAACAAAACCTCTACTATAAGTAAATATTAAGATAGTAGTAATAGATAAGTATCTAAATATATTTATAACTATATTTAGTAGTTTTTCAATAGGTATATATAAAAAGCTATCAAGAAAGATTATTACAGAAGCTGAATTAAATCTAGTTATAACTATAGTATATATAGAATTACTGACTAAGTATTAGTACTACTATAATGAATTCTTTTTAGTGCTATAATTAGGATTTCCTTCTATAAGAAACAAATCTGTTAAAACTTTAAGATTAAGAGGGAATTTAGAAGACTTTATAGTAGTTAAATTATTCTTAGATAATAACTACTTAATATAATAGGCCTAAGATATCTATAGAAGTTTTTAAGCTTAATTTCAAATAATACTAAGTCTTAAAGAATATAATATCTCTCCTAAGTCTTCTACATTAATAAATCCTTGAATAAAGATTTAAATTTAGTTATAATAATTAGATTCCTTCTAAAAGTCAAAGAACTATCTATATGAGTAATTAAACAAATAGAATTTCTAAAGCTATTACTATAATAAGTAGCCTTATTAGGGTTTTAAAAAAATCCTAAATCCTGTAAAATATTTCGAATCTTCTTTTACTACTATGTAAAGCTCTATGAAATCTATATTAAACCTTAGGTAGTAATAAAACCTACTCTAAAGTAAGATTAAACCTTATAGTATTTAAATTAGGAAATCTTTTGAAAAGTTCGATAAGCAGTAGTTAAGAGATTTCAATATAAGATTCTTCCTCTAAATCCTTATATTAAAAGGCTTTAACTAGATTAAGATAATAGATCTCCTAGTTGTTAGCTATAGCTATAGCTAAAAAGGCTCTAAAGGTAACTAGATTAGAGCCTATAGTAAAGATCTAGGAGTAATCTATATTATCTTTTACTAAAAGCCTTGAGCTATTATATAGGCTTTAGATTTACTTATAGTCTTATCTAAGTTAAACTTACACTTAAACGCCCATCTTATAGCTATAGGTTTTTTCAAAAGATTTTTATTATAGAACTATTTAATAGGCATAGCCTTAAAAACTCTTTAATTAATTAACTAACTAATTTTAATGTAAATAGCCTTAAGCTAATTATTTCTTTTTATAAAATATTTAAAACCTGTTTTAGTATTTAAGGTTCTAAATAAGTAGTAAAAGTATAAAGTATAGAAAGCCTTCTAAGAGGTAAGGCTTCTATAATTACTATAATAAGCTCTAAATTATTAATATTAAAGTCTGAAAATAATAGAAAGTACTCCTTCTACTATAGTATTAATAAATTTCAAATAAGCTATAAATATTAATTTAGATTTATAAAGTCTAGTTACTATAGATATAAGAGCGATCTTAGAACTACTCTTGTAGGATATAAAGGAGCTTTCTTCTATAAAGGTAGTAAATTTATTACTATTTTTATATTTTTCAGAAGGATAGTATACTAAGCTTTTAATATCTATCAGCTATAGATCCTCTAAATTAAGCTTATTATTCCTTACTAGAAAGGAGAAATTATATAAAGCTCATAAGGGGGTAATTTAAAGTCTTATTATAATAGTTAAATTAATCAATTTAACTATTATAGATATCATAATATCTTAGATACAGAAAAATAGTTTCTATAAAAGTAAAATAGTATAGGTTTTTTTAATTAAAGTTCTATTAGTATACTCTATAATACTATTTTGTTTAAAAGTATAAAATATCAAAGTTTCTATAATAATACCTCTTTTTTTAATATAACTCTCTAAGGTTTTAGAGTTAAATTCTCAGCTATTACTAAGGTGTAGAGTATTAGGATAAAGTTCTAATTGAATTTTGTAGTATTCCAATCAAGCTATAATATGGTTGAGAATATCGTCTTTCTTAATTATAAAATCTATAGCTCTATAGGAGTTATAATTATTAGTATAAAGAATAGTACAATTATTCTTAGTATTTTTGGTAAGTCTTATTTTAATTAAGTTAATATAAATTTAATAAAGTGGTTCAATAGTCTTATTATAATTAATCTCTAACTGTTGCCTTAGAGTTTACTTTTAGCATAATTAAAATATTATAAATCAGTTTCTTTTAACTAATTTATAGGTATTCGTCTTATTCTTTTAGCTGTTTCAGCTAGAAAGGGATAACTAGGGTGCTTTGAATAATAATACTACTCTATAGTAATAGTAGTTAATTTAACTTTAGAATTAGAAGTCCAATTAATTGTAAAAGTCTTGAAGTTTATTATAAAGCTTTCTATAGCTTGAATAGAGGTTTATAATTTAATATACAGATTAATTAAACTTTCAGAAGGTGTTATATTACAATTAGTAGATATTATAGATCTCATTAAATTATAATCATAATTATTTATTAATTTCTTCGACTTAAATATGATTATAATTATTATACTATATCTTTTAGAAAGTTTCCCTCTGTACGTTTCAGAGAGGCTGAGAATTATAATAGCTTTTAGTAAGTAAAAGCTCTATAAGCCTTTTTATTACTATAAATAAAGCCCACACTATAAATTGAGAATTATAAAAGAATTACTCTTAGTATTATATAAGAAATTATTTCTAATAAAACTACCCTTATTATAATATAGTATTAGAGAAGGAATATTAATTGTAGAGAATCTAGAATATTGAAAGTATTAATTAATCTTATGGGATTTGTAGAACTCTTAAAGTAAATAGATAGTTCTATAGTACCTATACTAGAAGGATTTACAAAACTCTCTCTTATATATATAGGGGCTAGGTTCTATAAAGTATCTATTTCAGTGAAAAACTAAAAGCTATTAGCTATATAAATAGTAGAATCTATATTATAAAACTAGTAATTTTTATTAAATTGAAATATTATATCTTTAGGCTTTATAGAAGACTTTTTTGTATTAAATGGTAAGTTTTCCTAATAAGTAATATTTATAAGTATTATAAAAACCTTGTTTTATAGAACCTTTAGGCTTTATTTCAATTACTATAACTAAAGTAATAGAAGTTATAAAAACCCTAGAAGTAAGCTTCTACTGCCTATCAGAAGGCTTTGAATCTTTTGAATAATCTTTTCAATAGGAATTTTCTTCTTTAATACGTTTTTAATACTATAAATAGGGCTTTTAGATCTATTTTTAGATTTTTCAGATCCTTCAGAAAGCTCAAACATAGTAGTCCTTTTAAAAGGCTTTTGAATAAAGCCGTTTTATATAAACATATCAAATTCCCTATAGTTTTTACCTAAAATATCAACTATAAGAGCTTATAAAGTAGAAGGCTCTTTTAGCTTTGAATTAGACTTTTAACATTCTACCTATATAGAATAAGGATATTATAAAGTGACTATAAAAATGGTTTTTAAGTTAATATGAGTTATATTAATACTTTTAATAACTAACTTAAATAAGTAGCTTTGAAAACTACTAATAAATTCAGTAAGACAACTATAATTTTCGAATTTTATATTGTAAACTTCGAGATATAGCTATCATTATAATATAGTACTAATATTCTTATAACTAGCCTTTTAAGTACTTACAGTTATATAGGAGTCCTATAAGTAGAAAATAAGACTGAGGAGCTCTATAGTAATATTTGATTATATAAATAATAGAGCCTAAACTCTTTATTCTTCAGTTATAGCCTTATAGGCCTCCTCATTTTCGAAAAAGTCGAATAATTCTAAAAACTTCGAATAAAACTTTAAAAAGTAGAACTAAGTAGACTAATTTTCAGTATCTATAAACTTCTATTTTTCAAGTAGTATACAGCTTATAATAGCTTTAATAATATTAGTTATAGTTGTGAATATAATGTATTTTTAGCTAAACGGCTTCTAAAAATAGCTTAGGATTAAGCTAAATAGTAAAATCAAAATACTATTTAATAGCTAAGTAGTATTACTAATAGAGAATCAGTTTTCAATTTTCGAGATATTAATTCGAATAAGTCGAATAAATACCTTATAAAAGAAGTAGGGTAATATTAAGAAAGTAACTCTCTAGTTACTGGTAAGTCGAGAAAAAGAGGTTTAAAAAGATGAATATATATAATATTACTATGTTGGATATTATATTAGCTAAGGAAAACAGTCGAAATTCTTCGAGATATATGAGATAGCTCGATTATTGAGTTTTACTTCATTCGATAAAGAAGACCTCGAGATTTAATAGAATAATAAAAGTAATAAAGTTCTAGGCTTATAATTTATTATAAAATAGGTAGGCAGTTAGCTTACATCTAGTACAGTAATATTTGATGTCAAAAGTATATATACTAGATACTTTCAGGGACAATAGATATAGTATAAAGAAGTTGTGAGAAATTGAAGAGGCTATCTAAAGGGGCCTCTAGGTATTATATAGAAAGTATGTGAGGAAGGAAAATGGCTTATATTATTACTACTGAAATGCGGAATATATAGGGTATTTAAGCCTTTGAAACGTCATCTTTAAAATATAGCCTATAGTCTAGTTTTATAGCCTATATAGCTAAATATACTTTATTATATAGCTCCCTAGGCGTTAGACTATATTAATAGCTAGAAGAAGTAATTCCTAGTAGTTTTCTAAATATAAAATCATTTAAATATATTAAATATATTCAAGTAATTATTCTTAGGTAAAAGTAATAGGGCTTTTAAACGATAAAGTAAAAGTAATAAGGCTTTCAAGCTTTTAAACTAAACTTATAGCCTATTACTTATATAAAAGTAAATAATCCTAAATAGCTTCTACTATCTAAAAATAGTATCTCCTACCTTTTTTAACATTCTAAAAAGTAGGGGGATTCTGAATATAGTTTGAGAAATATCTCTAGTATTCTATAGGATACTACTATTTTCTTATTTTACATTAGAAATATATAACTACTTGAGATTATTAGATAGGCTTAAAATTAATATATAGACTTAAGATTAGTATATAGGCTTAAGAGTATGCTACATAAAGTATAAATACTAAGCTAAATAAAATTATAAGATTTGCCTTCTTTTTCAGAGTATTTCCTACTTACTATAATTCTTATTCTTTCTATACTTTATCTTATTAGTAATATAGAGGCGCTACTCTAGGCGTTTAATTCAATAGGAGCTAAAGCCTAATAGCTAAACCCTAACTATTAGATAACTTGTATTTTATATATAAAGCCTATTCTCATAACGGCCTAGAAGGCATATTTTAAATAATAACTAATTATTAAAATATACTACTTATTATAAGCGTTATTATAAAGAGATAGATCCTTAACTCTTCTTAGACTATTAGGAGTAGCCTTTTTTAATAGATTTTTACCACCTAAGCATATAGCCAAAATAATATTCCCTGAAATATCGACTTCCCTCTATACTTAGTTAAATTAGGATACTATATAGACTCTCTAGTCTTTTCTACCCCCCTAGACATACTAAATAACATATAGTATATTTAAAAGAAATATTTAGATTTTTAGATATAACTAATATAGGCTAAGTCTATTATAGCTAAAGGAATACTATTTTAAAGATAGTTAATCTAAGTATAAGTAGGACGAAGAAATAAAGAATAAAGTGAAGTTAAAAGAGGGAGGAAAAGTAGCTAGCTTAATAATATAATAAGAATAAGGGCGTGATAAGAATACCCTCAAAAAGTCATAATATTAAAGTTGAAAGAAATATATAAAGATACCTTGAGATAGGTAGTACTATATATATATCTAAAGGGATATATAAAGGCGTTTTAAGATAGGTAGTACTACTTATATATTAAAAGGATTAAAAAGAAATTCTTATATATATAGGCATTTGAATTTAATAAAAAAGGGTTGTTAAAGTTATTATAGACTATTTAATTTTAAGTAAAAGAGGGGTTTAAGTTTAAGTATTCGAAAATACTGAAAGCTAGGCTTATAACTATAAGAAATCGAAGAGGCTACCCGAAGGAGCCTCTAGGTACTATATAGAAGGTATATAAAGAAGTAAAATAGCTATGTATTATTACTACTACTAAAATGCGGAATATACGGGATATTTAAGCCTTTGAAAATATCGCCTTTAAGGCGTGGCCTGTAGCCTAGTTTTATAGGTTATATAGCTATATATATTTCATTATAAAAGTAAACTATAGTTATATTTAATAAAAGAATATGATAGTTGATTAATCTAAATATATATTAACAGAAGGCACAAAAGCCTTTTTATAGTACTACGCTTAGTCCTAGAATATTCTAATTAGTAATTACTAGAATATTCTAGTAGTATAGGTTTATATTAGTAATTATAAATACTAAAGTCATTACTAATAAGTATCTTATAAAAGAACGAGGTAGAATATTCTACTAAATATTTAATAGTAAGTTGAGTATTACTATAGGGTAAATATCTATAGCTTAATATTTAAATGATTAATTTTTAGGAAAATAAAATAAAGCTATTTTTAATACATATTTTAATATAGTATATTATATCCTTAGCCCCCTACCTAATAGGTAGTTTTATATAATACCTAGCATTAAATCTCTATAATAAAAAAAAACCTAGTAACATACTATAACTTATATATATCTCTATAGGTAAATATAGTAATAAAGACCTAGTAGTATAGTATTTAGTTTAAATTTAGTTTTAACTTAGAAATTAGCATAAGCTACATAATAATCTCTATAATAATAGCTTTAAAGTATTAAACTTACTATAGTAGTACTCATAAGATTAATTCATACTAGCTGGCTACTAATAATACTACTAGTACACCTTAATAATACCAGCCTTATAGATAAAAGAGAGTAATAAACTGCTGTAGACTAGCCTTCTCTTTATCTTATAATAATACGACTACTAATAACAACAATAATAACAACAAAAATGCTGTTACTATGCTCAACCCCTACAACCTTGATATAAATATCGATCTTGTTAAAACTATTAATAACTGTGAGGACTACAGCCGCCTTTATAAGGGCCTAAATGAGCTAGTATCACATGAGGGCGATTTCGCTGCCGATATTTTAATATATAAAATATATTAAATTATTATAATATATATTTTTAGTCTAGTAATTTTATAATATTATAAGATCTTTAAATATTATATATTATTAAAAGATAAAATAAATTATATACTATATATAACTAAATATAGCTAAGTATATTGCCTAATATTCTATTTCGAGCTATTTAACTAGGGTAAGGCTTGTGGAAATAGCACTAACGCCTGAGGTTTAACTAGTATAAAACTCTGCCTCTCGAGCGCGTGATTCCTGATAGATTTCGTAGCTTTTTCGCGGAAACTTCCGGAATAGCATTTCTCTAGGAAATCCCCGGGACTTCCCGTGGAATGCCCTAGGATCCCTCCGTTACAAATACTAGGAATCCTCAATCTGACAAGAGCAGATGATTCAATCCTTTGTCCGCACCAGTTATCGGGTGTTCAAACCACGCAACGCGGGGCCTTATCCCTGTGTGTCTGGATAGAAAGGGTAGGTAGGTAGGTTGGGTGATTGCCGTACTCCAGTCAGGTATGTAGGTATCCGTTCTCTGTACTTCGTATCTCCGCTAGCCGTGTCCCATTCCGAACCACTTTGCTCGGCCAAGGTCGTGCTTCCCCTCGCTTTATCCGTGTCCTGCCCATCGGAAACGTCTTGTTCTTGTTGAATACGAGACTGCATCGCCGATAAAGAAGCACTTTCTGCCCCTCCCTGTTGCAAGGTATTGGTCAGGTCCGGCTCGGCTCTCACACATATGCGATATCAACCCCAATCGCACGCACTTTTACGCATCCTTTTGGGAAAACCTCAAGTCAGAACCATCATGTCTGCCGCCGCCGCCGCAAAGCGCCTCGAAGGCAAGACGGTGCTCATCACCGGTGCTTCAAGTGGCATTGGTCGAAGTACCGCTTTTGAATATGCTCGGACTGCGCCTAATAATCTCAAGCTGGTTTTGACAGCCCGCCGCATCGACACCCTCAAAGAGATCGCCGCCAAGATCAATGAGGAGGTCGGCAACGGTGTCAAGATTCACCCTGTCAAGTTGGACGTCAGCAGCCCTGAGGAGGTTCGCCAACTCGTTCCTAACCTTCCCCAAGAATTCAAAGACATCAACATCCTCGTCAACAATGCGTGAGCTTCCATGAAGATTCTGAGTCACCCAATAGGTAACTGACTATGTTCATGTAGAGGCTTGGTCAAGGGGGTTGCCAAAGCCCCCGAGATCGCAGAGGAAGACATTAACGTCATGTTCGCAACTAACGTAACTGGGCTCATCAACGTTACTCAGGCAATCTTGCCCATCTTCCAGTCTCGGCCCGAAGGGGGCGCTGGTGACATTGTTAACGTCGGTTCTATCGCCGGTTCGTTCATCTGCGCCCCTGTATCATCATGGCGACAGGCAAGCTAACCAGATTCGATCAGGTCGCGAGCCCTATCCAGGTGGCTCGATTTACTGCGCTACCAAGGCTGCCGTTCGCAGCTTCACTGACAGTCTGAGAAAAGAACTCATTTCCTCGCGTATTCGCGTTATTGAGATCGACCCCGGTCAAGTAGAAACCGTACGTTGAGCCACCGACACGGCTCTTGAGCATTATCCGAGGAACTGACACGACCTCAGGAGTTTTCTGTTGTCCGCTTTTACGGCGACAAGTCCAAGGCCGACGCCGTCTATGCGTAAGCGCAACGAGCCTATTTCTCGTCTGCTGGGATTGTCAACCGTTGGCTAACATTGACTCTCTTCCAGTGGTTGCGAGCCTTTGACACCTGACGACATTGCTGAGGTCATTGTCTTCACCAGCACTCGGCGGGAGAATGTTGTCATCGCCGACACCCTGGTCTTCCCTAGCCACCAGGTGCGTTTGAACCGTTTTTCCAATCTGCAAATGCTGACTCTGGGCAAAGGGATCCGCAGGCAGCCTGCACCGCAAGTCCTGAAGGGAGGATGGCTGAAGGAATGGAAAAAGCTTTCCCTGTGAGAACGTAACCCTCAATCTAGCCGGGCATTGCGTCTCAGCTCCGCTTGCATTCAGACCGTGTTGCAAAGTGTTAGGACATACGCGCGCGAGAGGTATAGCTTCTACTAGTTGAATTTCGAGCGACTAGTAGATCTTCTATATATATACCTTATTTTGAAATTAATTAAAATAGAGTCTCTATAAAACTATAAATAGGAAAATTATATAAATAAAATCTATAGATATTTAGATTATTTTTAGTTATATTAAGAGGGTTTAGTCTATTTAAAGTTATATACTTCTAGGGAATCCTTTTAAGAAAACTATACTTAGTAGTTAGCTTTATTCTAAATATTCTATAGATATTACTAATATTAAGGAATGATTTAAATAGAAGAAATCTTAAATAGTAAATATAGTTAATTTATATAATAAGTCATAAATAGAGAAATTATAGATCTATTGATTATAATTATTCTTAAAAGATTATAATAAGTCACATAATATAAATACTAGCTAACTAATAATATCTATTGCTGATTATTGATAGCTATTAATGAAAACTAATAATTAGTAGTAGTTAGTATATTTAATTTATATTTTTAGAAGGTATATAGTTACTAGTTATAATTACTTAATATAGAATTTAAACCTACTACTCTTACTATAAAATAGTAAACGTCAGCTAGATGTTAAACTACTATATTAAGTAGGTAATATTTAGATTATTATAAAAGTGAAGTAAATATTAGTTTATCTAGAGAGTATGGAGGTGTTTTTAAAAAGAATAGCTAGTTTTCACTACGGTAAGTAGTAGGATGTTATCTAGTGAATAATATTAGTATTTAGGTTATAAGTCTAACGAAATAGCTTTATTAAAATACCCCTATAGATTTCTTGTAGAGTTTAAGACAAGTTACTTTATTACTAAGAATATATCTAAGTTATTATATTTCTAGTTCTTTTTTTAGATAGATATAGCTTAAGTCTCTTAATATTCCTCTATAGTATATACTATATACTATATATATTATATAAGTATATAGTAGTATTCTAGTTATTAATTATTATTATTATTATTGTTATTATTTCCCACTTGATATAGTAGTTTAATATCTAGCTAGCTTTTACTATTTTATAGTAAGAGTAGTAGGTTTGAATCCTATAGTAGGTAATTATAACTAGTAAATATATACCTTCTAATTATATAAACTAAGTACAATAACTACTACTAGCTATTAACTACTACTACTAGCTATTAATAGCTAGTAATTATTAATAGCTAGTAATAAGTATTACTAGCTAGCTAGTATTAGTATTACAATCCTACTATAATTCTTAATAGAATAATTGCAATAGATAGACCTATATCTTTCCTATTTGTCACCTATTATATTAACTAACTATATTTACTACTTGAAGTTTCTTCTATTTAAAACAATTCTTTAAAACTAGTAGTATCTATAGGATAAATAAGGTAAGAGCTAATAATTAGGTGTAACTATTTTTAAAGGGTCCCAGAGAGGTATATAACTTTCAATAGATTAAAGACCTTTAATATAACTATTATTATTATTATTATTATTATTATTATTGTTATTATTATTAT
>QAPF01000531.1:0-25820 GCA_004367935.1 Colletotrichum sidae | reverse complement strand
TATTATTAATAATAGAATAAGGATAAAAAATACTAATTATAATCTTAAAATATTATTTCTAAGTATTTTCTAAATTAGAGTTAGTAAGTATCCCCTTAGGCTTAGGGATAAATAAAGAAAAAATTAGTATAAAATTACTTATTAAGATATTTAGATTAAAGCGTATTAAGAAATTAATAGTAATATTAAATAGATTATTATTAACTACTTAAGCTTTAATAGAGTTAGATTGTAATTAGAATATTAGTAATGATTAAAGATTAGTATTATACTAAAAGTTAATATATAGAAGCTATTTTATTAATATATATTATTAATAAGTATGAAAAAGTAACTATTAAAAATATTAATATATAAGGGGAAGAAAGAAATTAGTAGGTAAAAGAATAATAAAATAATTATTTATAATACTTAAAAAATCAAATAGATAACAATTTTAGAAAGAGCCAACTAGTTACTCTTATTAAAAATAAAACAAAAGATAGTTAAATATATAACAGATAATAATAAATTTATTAGAACAAACGATTTCTTTTATTATTTTAGGAATATTTACTTATTTTTATTTATAATAGTATACTATTTAGAATAATTTATAAGGTATAAAGTTATCTCTAGTAGCTTTACTACTAGGGGGGTATGTGAGAATAAATATAGCATAAAGTCTACTAGGTAGTTATATAGGGATTATATAAAGCCTAACCGCTCTATTTATACGCATTTACGCGCTTCATTCTAGTTTAAATAGATTATACCTTTTAACAACCTATATTCAGACCATATACTATATTATTTATTTATTATATAGTATTATTAGTATTTTTAGATATTTAGTTATTTACCTAACAATAGTAGAAATTATATATTTTATATTAATTTTTATAGTTATACTATAGACTTTAGAAGCTAATATATTTTATATAACTTTTTTTAATTTAATAGAAGAAAAATAGATAATATTACTTTTTAGTTTAAAAGTATTATTATCTTTATTATTTCTTTCTATCCTTAGGATAATAATAAATCCTAACTAAGATATTATATTTTTATTATAAAGAAAAAATCTATTGATAAAGATATAAAGCTTTATCTCCCTAATATTAGTAAGGATAAATATTAGGTCTTATTTTGAATTATTTATTTATTATATAAAGTATTTATTAAGTCTTTTGATATCTTTTTCTTTTAAGTCTTAGTATTAACTCATACTAGAAAAGTTAAAATATATCTCTTATTAATATGTAAAAACTATATATATTTTTATACCTATTATTCAATATATACTAGTTTTATTTTACTAGAAGTATAATTAATAAGTTTAATTTTCTTATCCTAGCTTTTTTAAATAAGAGTTATATTACTATTATCTTTAAGGATTATTCTGTTCCTATTAAAAGTATAAACTTATTATTTATAAATATTAATTTCAACTTTACTATAAATCCTATTTATTAGAATTCTTCTTCTTTTATATTATAAAATTTAGATAAATAGAAATTAAAAATATTATTTATCTATATATTTATAATATTAATATATAAGTTATTTACTTTTGAGATTGCAAGGTACAAGTTATATAATAAGGTTTCTATCCTTAGTCTTTCCTTATAGTAATTAGAATATATTATATATTAATATATATCTAACTCTATAAGGTTATATAATAGTTAGATATTAATAATAATTATACCTTTTAGATATACTTATTATGAACTAATAAGTAGTTTTATTAAGATAAAGTAATTTAATAATATTTTTACTTATATCTATATTTGAGTAATATTATAGAAGTAGACTTCTATAGGAGTATTAGAATATAATATTACTAATAGTACCAATATGAGATAATAGTTAGCTTATTATATTATTAATAATTATATAAGAATATTAGTTTTCCTCTAATTATTAAACTCTTAATAATTAATTATAACTTCTAATATAGTATATTATTAATATTTTGAACTTTATCAATAAATCTAAAGCTCAAAGCTTTTATTTATTTATATTTTCAAATATCAAAGTACTTAAAATATAGTCTTTTTCTTATTAAGAAGGCCTTTTATTCTATAAGATATAACGTTTTAAAAAGTTTACCTAGTATTATGATAGAGCTATATTAGTAGAAATTAATTGTTTTAATTAGTATTTCTTCCTTTTTATCATAAAGTAGATATTATAATATATAGTATTAGAGAAGTTAACTTTTATACTAAAAATATTATTCTTATGTAGGTATCCCTATTACTTTAGTTTCTTTTTAAATATTACTATTATAATTATTCTTTTAAATAAAACTTCTTTTTTAATTTTATTATTATAAGGATTCTTATTATTATTCTTCTTAACTTGAAACTAGTAATATAATTTGATTATTATTTAGAAAGTATTAGACCTTTCTTCTATTTTTATAATATATATCTCTTTATTAATTAAGATAAATCTAAAAGGTTTAATTTAACTCTAAGACTCCTAATAGATATAAATATTTAACTATAGTAGGAACTAGTAAATAGATATCTTAAAAAGATTGTTATATATATTTAAAATATCTAATACCTCATACTATATATAGATCTTATATATTTCTTCTATTATGTTATAGATAACTACGATATATCTTATTATATCTAGAGATAGTAGTAATATTGTATTAAAATATAAGTATATTTGAAAGATCAATAGGATTAATATAAAACTATTAAAACTATTAGTATTATTAATTATTTTAATAATACTTTAGAATACTTTATCTCCTAGTATTTCTAATATCTTGTTATATATAATCTTATAAATTTTCTTTATGGGGTATAGTACTATTTAACTTTATTAATATTCTTATAAGCTTCAATTAGTTTAATCTTTATTTTACTACTTATACTATTAGCTTCTCTTTTAAAGCTTTTAGTAGTAAAGTTATATTTTATATTAATAATAATTCTATCTAAAAAATTCTAATATATATTAATTTAGTATACTTCTAGTATATACTATATATTTTCTACAAGAATACTCCTTATAAGTCTTATAGTAATAAATACTATTAATATATGAATTAATTATAGTATAGACTTATTACTAATAAATCATATAATATTAATTATAGTCTCTATATTAAAATTATAGTTATCTTTCAAATTAAACTTGAATTAATCTAATACCTTACTATTTATTTAGTATTAATAGTAGTCTTTTATAATTACTTTAATTTTATTCATAGTTATAATTTAGCTTATCCTATTAAAGATGTTATTTAACTTTTTGATATTAAAGTAGCGAAATTCCTTATAGAGTTACTATATCTCTATTTCTATAAGGTAATTAATAGTCTTATTATAGGAATCTTCTTAAATTAAGAACTATAAATGTTTTTATTCTATTCCTCTATAAATAAAGATATTTCTTCTTTTTTAATCTTATTATTAAAATTATTAATCTAGATTTAAAATTAATCTATATCAAGGAGATTGAAGAGCAATAGGGTAGCTATTAGTATAATATGAAAGTTAATATTTCTAGAAAGTATAAATATTCAAGCTATACTAAAGCTTATAATATTTTACCTATTTCTAAACCTTATATTTATTTTCAGAGTAATTTTATTAAACTAGACGTTAAGTATAATTCTTTAGAGGGTTTTTTATTATTCTATATTTCTTATAGATAGTCGTCTTATTTCTATATCTAAGAGGATATTTTTAAATATAACTTTAGAGAACCTTAATCCTAGAAAGATTTCTAATTTAATTAATATTATAAAGTAATAATATATATAGTTCTAAGGATTTCTATAAGTTTCTTTAGATTGATTATTCTATTTTTATTACTTATAGTTATCAAGTGGATTACTATAAAGTCTTTACTTAATATCTTATTTATATTATTATATAATATCTTTATAGTTATTTCTATTAGTATAGTATTACTAAGATATATAGTAATCTCTATTACTAATTCTATATTAATAATAAATACCTTTCTAAAGTATAATATTACTACTTTATATTCTTTATTAATATGCTTTATTAATTAGTATTCTATTACTAGTTTTAAGTATATTTAATATTTATTATATATATCTTTATTTTAAGGTTTCTTATAAGGTAGCTTTAAGGTACTCTTATTACCTTATTAATATAGAGGTTAGTATAGTTACTAGAAGTTGAAAGATTAGTTATATTTTTAGTTATTTTATATATAGGTAGTTAGAAATTGATTGTAACTTATAATATAATCGCTTTTCTATTTGAATTATTATTATTAATTTCTGAGGATTTCTATGATTTATTAGTATAGTTTATTAATAGTTAGTTTTATTTTATCAATAATATTATAGAAGATATTAACTATATTATATATTTAGTATATAGTTATATATATGTCTTTATCGACGTTTTCTTATAAGTCTTAAAAGTTTAAATAGATATATCTAAATAAGTTAATCCTTATTATTATTATTTTAGATATTTTAACTATATTAGTATAACTATAATCTTTAGTAAATATCTTAAAACGTATACTTTTCCATTCTTTATAGTAGTTATAATAAGTCATAGGAGTTTTAAGCTTATTTCTGATTCTTATAACTATTTAAATAATTAAGAGGTTATTTTAAATTAGTATAATTAATATCTTATAATATATATATTTTTACCTAGTTAATATATTATTAAATATTCTTATTATAGAATCCTATGTAATATTATAACTCATATATTTAGTAATGAATATTTTTATCTCTTTTTTTAAAGATATTATAATCCTTATTTATATATTTATTACTTAATTAATGTATTTTACTTAATAACTTTTTACATTCTTATAGGATTAGCTAAAGATAATATACTACTTTAGAAATATTTAGTAGTTTTACCTAAGGTATATATAAAGCCTTAGGGATCTCTATAATCCTATTTACTATTATTCTTTCTAATTAGAACTATTCTTTATAACAAGGTTCTATAATAGAGTAACTATCTAGATGTTTAACTAACTAGCTATAAGCTAAGTATTAATATAACTCTAATAGTTAATATTAATAGTATTATTTATAGTAGAATTATTTCTACTTTTAAACTTCTTAGTATAGAAGATTATTATCTCTTAATATGTATAGACCTTCTAGCTTTTAGGAGTTATTCAATATATCTTAAGTTCTGTTTAATATTTTATCTTAAAGAGTAGTAGTTCTTCTAGTTAGCTTTAATACTTTCTACTATTTACTAAATCAATATATTCTTATTAAGTATTTCTATTAACTTTTCTTTCATACCTTCTTTATTTATAGGGAAATATATTCTTCTATTAATAAGATAATCTTTAAAGAATTATTATATTCTTCTTTTTATTATACTAAAGTATACTTCCTCTTAATTTCAGAAGGCTTCTTGATAAATATCTTATAAATCTTTAAAATAGAAGTTTTATTCTTTTTATATTTATATATAGTAATAGATATATATATCTTTAATACTTATATCTCTATTAGAAGGTATAACTTATTCTCCTTCTTTTTAGACATAACTTTCTAATATATAAAAATTAATATCTTTATTTCTATTTATTAGAATACCTTCTTATACTTATTAGTATGAATTATTATATTCTAATTGTTTTATATTTCTCTAGGATTTTTAATAAGATTAAATAAGGAAGATATAGTTTAAAGTAATAAGTTAAGAGAGTATTTATAATTCATATAGTTTTATTATATTTTAATTATAGATGTGTTTCTAAGAATTTTAGTTCTAGAAGTATATATACTTATTAGATAAATTATAACTATTAAATAGAAATCTCCTTTTAATAAAACCCTATATATATCTTTTAATTAGAATTCTTAAAGATCTCTTAAAGTAAGGTTAACCTAATTACTATACTTAATAATATACTTAATAACATACTTAATAATATATATAGGTAAGTATAGTTAGCTAGGGCTAGGAATAATATTAAAGTTAGTATAGTTATCAAACTAATCCTTTTAGCTATAACTATATATTATAACTATAAAAATATATTATTAGTAGTAGATAGAAATAATAAGAGATAAAAACTAAGTTTTATAAGTTATTATTATATATCTATTAGTATATAGAGTAGTATTTCCTCTTAATATCTTATAGAAAATAGCTTTCAAATAACAACTATTATACTTATTAAATAGGTAGTAATATCTACCTTATTAAATTAATATATGGTAATCTCTTCTTATAATATCTCTTATATTTATTTTTTCTTTTATATTTGAGGCCTTACTACTAACTATTAGCAGTCTTCCCTTCTTAATCTCCTTTTTAGTAATATATTCAACTAAGTAGTAGTACGTCTTGGTATTTATTTAGTTTTTGCATTTTATTTAATATATAATATTAATTAGTCTTTTTTATATTATTAATATATAAGAAAATACTTAGAGTATACTTAGGGATAGAAGTAATAGATAATAGTTTTATAATACTTTTAACTTTAGTATTACTTATTATAATACTATAAACTTGCTAGTTCTCTAGATATCCTTCTAAAGTACTTATTATAAATATATCTTATATAAAAAGAATATGTTTTAAGTATAACTATTATTTTTATATTACTAGTTTCTCTATATTACTTCTTAAGATCTCCTTATTAGATGAAATAAAATTTCTTTCTTAGATTCTTTCTCTTATTAGTATAATATTTAGAACTAATTTAAATACTAAGGATTTAATATTAAAATTTAGATTACTTATAGCTTTTAGGTTATTATTATTAGGAGAAGGTTCATTATAATATTATAGTTATTAAGTTAGTCTCTTATTATTTCTCTATCTATTGAATTTATATAAGATATTAAGAGATAATAATAAGGAATAACAATTTACTATAAATCCTTTTCTCTTATTTATATTAATCTTATTATACTTATTATTATACTTCTGCCTTAATAAGTTAATAGAAATCTAAATTATTCATTTAATATATAATAAATATAAGTAATATTAAATTAATAGGTTATTATAAGTTTACTTTCTTTCCCTATCTTTACTATATCAGTTTCTAGAAGTTATATTAGTATCTTAAAATAATATATAGTTATAATGACTTTAAGTTTTTCTATTTTTATTATATAAACTCCTAGAGACTTTCTTAAGAAATATTATAATCTTATTTCTTTAGATTATTCCTTATTAATTTATAGTTAAATAGTAGTAAATAATACTAATAGTAATAAAATACTACTAATTAGTATAGTTTATGATTAGTAAATATTGTAATTAATTAATTATATAAATAGTATAGAACTAATTATTTCTATTCATAATATCTATATTTAGGTTCTAATATAAATATATACGCTATATATTATAGGAATAAATCTATATAATAGTTTCTTTACTCTTATTAGCCTAAATCAGTAAGTTGACTACTTAGTTATTTACTACTATGGCTTTAGCTGCCTTAGTACTATATTTAATCTGATAATATATATAATAACTAAGAAGATAGTTAATATTTTAACTGTTAGTAATTATATTAACCTTTATATTAATTAGATAATAATAATATCTTAAAGGCCTTTTATTAAAAACTTTAAAATAGAAATATATCTAATAAATATTAAATAAATTTAAAACTAATAGTAGAATACTAATTAATAAAGTATATGATTAAGGAATATAAAGTAGTAGTATTATACTTTAAAAACGTATCTATTATTACTATAGAACCGGTAATAGAAATTACTATTTATCTTAATAATATTATACTAATAGAAATAATAATAAAAATATTATATAACAATATAATCAAAATATTACAACAAGACTTTATAATAATCTATTTTATAATAATTAATAATAAGACTAAGATATTTAATCCTAGAAGGTTTATAGAGATCTTTTAGAACTATACCTATTCTTATTCTATAGTACTAATAAAATTAGAAACTTCCTTGATTTCAAAATGATCTAAAATGATATTTAGAAATTTCTTCTTAGATATAAGAATAAGAAGACTGTTTATAAGAAATATATAATAATTAAAAGTATTCTAAAAGTTTATACTTAATATCTGACTTGATAAACTTATCTTATAAATATAGATAAGATTTAGAAAAAGATAAGGTTTTTTACCTTGAGTAAAATTTGACTTCCTATACTTTTTAAAGAATCTAAATTAAATCTTATATTAATAGTTTTCTATTTCATTTTAATGTTTTTAATATAAATTATTTCTAAATTTACTTTGATAACTTTAATAATAAGATTTAATAAAAATGAATATTATCTATTATAAAGAGATATAGTAAATACTTATATTTTTCAATCCAAAAGGATTTCTATAGTAAAACTATTAACCCCCTTATAGAAATAGAAATATAGTAAGTTTAGAAGACATTTAACTATATAATATCTAAAAGTTAAATAATATCTTTAATAAAGCAAGCTAAATAGTAACTATTAATAAAGTTAAACTAATTATAGAAACCTATTACCAATATTGAATAAATAGTAAGGTGTTATATTAATTTAGATTTAGCTTTAAAGATAACTATAAGTTTAATATAGAGATTATTATTAATATTATATATTTTAATAGTAATCAACTTATACTATATATAGGTAATATCTTAATAGTATTCATAACTATAAGATTTATAAATAATATCTCTATAGAAGATATATAACATATATTAAAAATATACTAAATTAATATATATTAAGATCCTCTAAATAGGAGTTTTATTACTATATAATATGACTTTATTACTATAGTCTTCTATAAAAAGGCTAATAGTATAAATAGTTAAATAAAGATTATACTAATTAAAACTTATAATAGAATTAGTAGAATGAATTTATATTATACATTTTTAAGAATACTTATAAGATTAAAAATAATACAATATCAGAGATATTAAGAGAGGAAATATTTGAGAATGTAATTAAAGTGATTAATGATATTAATAGTCTTAATAGTTTGATAGTAATTCTATCTATCTTTAGAATTTATTTATATTTCAATATACTACTACTACTATCTCTAGATATAATTAGATATATAGTTATTATTTAAAAAGTAATAGAAGAAATATATCAGATCTACATGAAATACTAGATTTCAAATATTCTAAATATATATAATAATCTTTCTATTATATTCATTTACTAGCTTTTATGATAGTTAGATATATTTATCTTTTAAAAGTATTAAGGTTGACTAGACCCTTTAGGCTTATCTCATTTAATAATAAGAGGTACATTATAAAGATAGAAAATAAATTTAATATTTTCTAAATTATAATAATGAAGTTATATAATTAGTTTTAAGTTAATAAAAGTAATAATGAGAACCTTTATAATAATAAAATGGAAAGAAAGATTCTATTAGAAGAAATAATTATAATAATAATAATAATTAAAGAGAAGTTCTAATGAAAAAGATAACTATGTAAAAATAATATTTTTCTTATGAAAACTAGTTTTCTTAATATTACATATCATAATATCTACTCTATAGTCAAAGACGTAGAGGTATTAATTAAGGCTATCGATTATTATTAATGTGGCTTTATTTTGATTTTTGGTAAACTTCTTAAATAGTTATATATTAAAAAGTAAGAAACTTGATTAGTAAAAGGGATATTATATTTTAAATATTTCGATATCTAACAATATAGGTAAATAAGGATCTTAAATTCTAGATTTATTAAGAAAATTAAACGTATTAATAATATGTTATAGAAGAACTTATAACATATTATGATACATTTTAAGAATAAAAGAGAAGATTAATATTTCTATGTCATTATCAATAATATAATAAATTAGTTGCCAGTTTATATTAATACTATTAGTAATATTATAATTTAATATTTCTATAGAAGCTTACTTCTATAATATTACTTAAATAGATATATAAGTAAAAGTATAATTAAATTACTTTATATTAATAAGACTACTTTTCAATTTATAATAATTACTTCTAAAGAGTATTCTTAGAATAATTATCTAGTTATTAATATTACAAACTATACCTAGATAACCAGCCAGAACTATACCTAGGCATCTAATAACAACCCTCCTATTTGAATAGAACCCTAGTAAGCCCTAAGTAGTACTATAAATATAGATCTTTCCAAGTATTTATAAAGACTTTTCTTTTACCTCTTAGTTCTAAATAAATAGTATTTTATACTATTTATAGTTGAATAAACCTAGGTCTAGCCCTTTATATATTTAAAACTTAGTTTTATTTACTAAATAGATAATACTGAATAGAATATAACTTCCTACTAATTAAATATACAATTTAATTAAATGAAGCTTTTAGAATATAATACTATATAATAAGCAACTAATTAATTAATATAAAGAATAATAGAAAGTATTAGAACTCTCTAAATTACCCCTATAAGTAGTAATTCTATAAATAAACTATTTTAATAATAGTTATAATATATTTTAAACTCCTTCTATTAGAAGATTAATAAGTTTATATATAAATTAATAAGATGAAATATTATAGTAAATAGTAACCCCCAAATAGCTACTATAATAAATACTTCTAACTTATAATAGAATATCCTAATAACTCTTAGAATAATATCTACTAAAATATTAATACTTAGAATTAATATTATTATTATACTTCTACTAATAGCTTACTAGTAGAAGAAGCTTTTTCTCCTACTCCTAAAGTTTTCAAATAAATAGAAAGAATATTAAATATAAACTTAAGAGAAAAAAACTAAATTTAAAATTGATTACTACTTCTTAAATAATAATTAGAAATATTAATATTTAATCTATTCTTATTTAAACTCTAATTTCTAATAAATAGTTAAAAGCTTCTATACAACTAGAAGACTAAAGAACTCTTATAATTAAAATAATTCTATAAATTATTTTAATAAGATTTATTTAAATCTAAATAACTAGCTTTATGTTATTATTCAACTATAGAACTTCGAATAGAAAGAAAGTAAACATCTAACTACTTTCCTATTATAATTTAAGAAAATTCTAATTAATACTAAAAAGTATATATAGTTAGATATAATCTAAATCTTCCTATTAGAAGCTATACTATTCTCCTACTTCAAAGAACTATTTATTATAATTAATCTTTCTATTAAATATAAACCCTAATTATTAAAAGTCTAAAATATAGTTTAGAAACTTAAGTATATAAAAGAGATATCTATTCACTACTAGCTATCCTATTAAAAATTTATTATTTATAAAATAGAGGGTGATATAATAATAATTAGAATAATTAAAAAGTAGTAATAATACTAAAGTTCTAATAGTTCTTCTTCTACTTCTAAAAAATATATTAGGAACTATTAGAATACCTACTAATACTATAGATATAATAAGGAAGATTATATTTATAGGAATTATATAGTATAAAAATATAAGGTTATTATAAAAGTTGTAAAAACTATGACTACTATAAGTAATATTAGAAATAATTAGGAGAATAATATTCTTCTCTTTAATAATAATAAGGGTTTAAAAAAAGAATAACTTTAAAGTGAAATTAAATCCTAAAGCTAATAGAAATAAAAGTAATAAGATAGAAAAAATAATACAAAAAAGAACAAATAAGTAACTACTAGTTAGCTACTGTTTAGATTAGAATTAATAGAAGTTACTCTATTAATATACTTATTAATATAAATTATAATATTTATACTATTATTAATACCTCCCTTATAAAGAAACTTTACTTCTTACTAATTAATAAGTTAAAGAAATAAATAAGAAAATATATTACTAGGCTCTTACTTAGTAATATTTAAAATATAGTTATTCTAATACTAGAAATTAAGAGCTATATATAAAAGATCTATACTTAATATTATAAAAAATTTCTAATTATTCTTATACTTCAAGTAGTTATAAATAGAAGATAACCATATTATTTATAATACTAAAGCTTAATAAATAGCTTATAAGAAAAAGAATATAACAACCTATTTAAAATATTAAGGTGAATTAGGAAAATTTAGAAAGCTCTAATTAGCTTATTTATTTAATACTAATTTATTCATATTTATCTATTAATATACTATATAATGTACTAATAAGATATCAAACTCCTATTAGATTATATCTATTAGTCTAATAAATATTAAAAAGGTGTTAATTCTAAAAATAGAAATAGATCTAAAAGATTATATTCTTATAAATATTTTAAAAGAATTCCCAGATATCTTCTCTTTAAATATAATATACTAATTATCTTCTAACTCATTAGGAATAAATTATTATATTCTACTAATTTTTAATAATAAGGAATAGAAATCCAACTTCTTATAGAAACCCCTTTATAATATATTATAAGAAGAATTTCTAATATTTAAAAAAATCTTAAAAGACTTATTTAATAAGATATTTATTAAAATAAGTAAGTCTTCTATTAATACTCTAATTCTCTTCATAAGGAAACTAAATAGAAAGATATACTTCTATATAAATTATAAAACTCTTAATATAAATATAAAATAAGATTATTACTCCTTCCTTTTTATATTAGAAACTTTCTAGAAAGTTACTATAACTTACTAGTATATTAAACTTAATATTATTACTATATTCTATAAGATTAGAATTAATAAAGTAGATTAAGAAAGAATAACCTTCTAGATATATTATAATCTCTTTGAATAAATAATATACTTCTTCAAACTTATTAATACTCCTATTATATTCTAATAATAAATTAATAGTTACTTATAATAATTCCTAAATAATTTTATAATAATATATATTAATAATACTTTTATTTATACTAATAGTATATAATAGGAGTATAAGGAGAAGGTCTACTAGATATTTAACTATCTTATTAATATAAAATACAAACTAGATTCTAAGAAGTATAAATTCTCTATTATAATAATTAAATATATTAAATTTATTATATTAACTAGAAAGAACTTCTTATATAACTTAGAAAAATTAGAAGTTATTATTAACTAACTACCCCCTAGGTTATTAAAAGATATCTATAATTTCCTCAGATTTACAAATTACTATAAAGTCTTTATATTATAATATAATATAATTATAAAACCTCTAAATTATCTAACTTAGAAGTATATATCCTTCAACTAGAGATTAAAATAATAGGAAACCTTCTTTATATTAAAACACTTTCTTACTATAAAACTAATCCTATAGATATTCAATCCTAATACTTCAATTATAATAGAAGCTAATTATTCTAAATTTACTCTAAATAATATATTAACTTAAAATAATAAAGCTAACATAAAATACTTAATAGCCTTTTATTCTTAATATCTAACCCCTATATAATTTAACTATCCTATTTATAATAGAAACCTCCTCATAATACTAATCTACTTATAAATATAAAAAATAGAACTATAAAATACGAAGAAGTTTGAAATTCTTACTAATTATAAAAATTTCAAATATTTTATAAAGAAGTAGTAACTTATAAAGAAGTAGAATTAATAAATAGAAGAACTATTTTAATATAACTTCTATTTTAAATACTAATTAAATACTTAAATAGTAGTTTTAAATATTCTTTCTAAGAGGGAATAAAATACTTCTAAAAAGTAGAATAATAAGAAGTAATAAAAGTAAATAATATAAATTATCCCAGATACTACTATCCCTATAAAGTTCTAAATAAAATATATAGTTTTTACTAGTATTTAAATCTTCAAGAAGAAATTAAACCTATAGGAGTTATAAAATTATACTATTAAGAAGGACCCCTCCTATTAATAAGTTTTTATAATAATCTAATAAGAAGAATATAACTTCCCTTCTAACTTCTATATTAAGATCCAAATTCCTAAATATACTTTTAATATAATAAAATAACTTACCTTTCAAAATAAACTATAAATACTAAATAGTAAAAATAATAATAACCTTTTTAATAAGCTTAAGATCAAACTAATATAAAAATCATATAACTCTTCCCCTATAGAATATTTAAAATATAATAATATACTAGAGATTATAAACTATTAGTTCTTCTAATCTAAATAATTTCAAAACATCTATTAATTTATATATAACTATAATATATATAGGAGAATCTATATCTAGAAACAAGTAAAAAAGGAGTTCCTAAAATCCCTCCTAACAGCCAATAAATTATACTTAAATCTATTAATAGATTTTATTACTAATCTACTTCTTATAAAGAAATAGAATAATTATTACCTCTAGGTTATTATAAACCAATTAAATAAAGCTCCTATATTAAAAGAAATAAATACTATAAAAATAGAAGTATATATTTATAGTTCTTTAGCTATCATTATAGATTCTATAATATATTATATTTTATTATAAATAATAGAAATTCTAATTAGATAAATTACTTCTAGAAGGAATTTTATTATCTAATAAATATTATATACCTATTAAATACTAACTACTACTTTTAAATAGATAGAATTATAAAATAATATAACTAAGAGATCTAGGTAGTCTTAAGGGTATTAATATATTAATTATAAAATAATTAGAATAATCTACTACTTATTATATAACTAGCCTTCTATAATTAGTAGTATAATACTATAGATATAATACCCTTCTTTATAAACTATAATTATTATATTAATTCTATTCTAATAGTTGAAGAAGTAGTATTAATATCTAATAGTAGTAAAAATACCATCTATAAGTTAGTTAAAAAGATATAATTAATAATAATATATATTTATATTGAAATAGTAGTAGCTTAGTGGAAGTTAGAAGCTCAAGTAAATAGAACTTAGTTTCCTACTAATTAATACTAAGTTAATAATAAGATATAATTAAACATCTCTAATTATAAATTACTAAAGTTAAATTAAAAGCTAGTTTAATTATACCATAAATATATAATAGTAAAAGTTTTATTACTATATGTTATTTAGCTAGATATACTTAAGTCTATCTATTTATAATTCTATATAGATATTTTCTAAAAAGCTGCTATCAATCTCCTATTTAAATAGATAGTTACTAATAGCTAACTACTACTACTAGTAAATAATAATAGAAAGGTTAAATAGTTAGTTAAAAATATTCTTACTATAAAGATATATTAAATAAGTGGAAGGTACTACTAAGAAGCCCTTATTAAATAAGAAAAATATATAGACTCTATATAAGCACTAGTTAATACTATTATAAATTTAGTAATACTAGAACAATATAAAGGGATATATAGATTAATAATAAATAATAATAAAGACCCAGCTTATAACTTATAATTAAATAATAGCTAGAAAAGAAGGGGGTAATATTGTAAGCTATATCTAAATAACTAGTTAGAACTATATCTAAATATCTGATAATAGCCTTCCTACTTAGGTAGAATTCTAATAAACCCTTAGTAGTACTATATATATAGACTTTTCTAGGTATGTATAAAGACTTCTCTTTTACCCCTTAGTTCTAAATAAATAGTATCTTATACTATTTATAATTAAATAAGCCTAGGTCTAATTCTTTATAATTAGATAGCTTTTTAGAGTTAGATATATATTAATATATAATATATCCTAATTATTATAACAATAGCCTAAGAATAGAAGATTTGTTATATAACTTATATCTTACAATCTCTAGGTTAAATAACTTATATTTTAATATTATAAATATATAGATATATAATATTCTTAATTTCTATTTACTTAAGCTTAATAATAAAGAAGAAGAAGAGTTTTAATAAGTAGGACTTATAGTAAAACTGAAGATAATACTTATGAATAATAGTTCTTTTAGATTTAATAGTAATATGATAGTTCTTAAAGATAATAATAACATAAGTCTTATTTAAAATATCGACATAAGACAATTAGACTTATTAATTATATATCTAGTAAAGTAAAGTAAGTATATATTAAATAATAAGTATAAAAGAAATATATAGCTTCTTTCTATTCATTAGAAATATATTATAACCTTTTTCTCATACATTCATACGAAGATTTAATAGAAGAAACTATTACATAATTCGGAATGAAATGTATTATTTAATGTTATCAATATCAAAGAGATAAAACTCTATATCTTCATTAATAGATTCTTTACTAATAATAAGGATATAATGTTTTAATTAGAATCTATTATTATTTTAAAGATAGTAGAAAATAATACCAATAATAATACGTTTCAACTTAAAGGTAATATTATCTATTTCGCTTTTATTAAATTAGAGAGATTTATATAAAATATACTAATATCTAAAGTCTATAGTATAAGTATAAGAATTAATCAAGAATATCTAAAATCTACTATTTCTAAATAAAGAATTAAATATCTAAAGATACTAATAGTCCTAATAGTAATTTAGACTAATTTATATTCCTTTTATAAACATTCTATCAGACTAAGTATTATAAAAGAGAAGTATTTTATAATTAAATTCTAATATTTTGATAATTATATAAGTAAAGAGAAATCCTTAAGATTTATTAGATCAATAGTAACGATAATATGATAGAGAATATAATTAAGAAATCAAATAATTAAGCTTTGAAAGGATTTATAATAAGAAGTACAATAATATTTTAAATAGAAAGATAAATCATAGGAATTACTAATAGTGATAAAAGAAAGACATAAGAATAAGAAGAAAATAAATAAAATAATAAGAAGAAAGTAAGAGAAAGAGAGAGAAGTATATTGTAGTAAACCCTTAAGGTATTTAATATAACATTAGATAAAAAGTATATTCTTATAAGGAAATACTATTTATAGTATTTGTACAGTTTTTAATATAACCAAAAAGATTTATATAATTAGAGGCGATTTTATAATAATTTTATATTTTATACTCCTTTCAGATTTCTCTACTATTTTTACATTTTATATTAATTTCAATATCTAATATCTTTCAGCTGTGAAGGAAAATATCACTAATATTAGGTTAAATATAATACTAGGGTAGCTAGAACTATAGTAATAAGTAACTAAATAGTCGACCTATCTATTTAAACTAATAAGAATAAAGGGATTGTTATATAGATTTATCCTTATAGTATATAGTATAAAGATACATATTATAACTTGAATATAGATATTTTAAATAGAGATAACTAGTTATGTACTATTTATTCAATTAATTAATTATAACATTTAGTAATTATGAACCATAATACCTTCTATTTATTACTTACTATAATAACTCATCATATTATTATTACTTCAAGATCTTTCTATTGAAATAATTTCTCAGCCTTAGAATTATTTATAAAATATATAAGCTAAGAGCGAACTACTAAGTATAACTATTTGTAAAAGGTCCCACAGAGATATATAACTTTAAGTTTGTTAGAGACCTTTAATAAAACTAATATTATTAAAACTATTAGCATTAGTTTAGATTTCTAATTAGTTTTAGTTAGAAGAAATAATTCTAAATAGTAATTAAAATTTAAGAAGTATACTAATAATTAGAAAACTAGATAGTATACTTTAAGTGAAAGATCTAGTTCATTAAAAGGGGATACTTATCTTGAAGAATAGAGAAATAAATACTTTAGGATTCCTATTTAGTTAATTTAGAAAACATCTAAATTTAGCTTTAGATTTTAATTGATTAAAATAGTAATTCTAACTACTTCTAAATTAGGTTACCTATATAAGAGTAGAAATTAATAGTAATTTTAACTAGAAACTTATATTAATAATTATATGATATTATTAAAAGAATAGAATAATAGTATTTTATATTTTTAAGATATAAATAGAATAGCTTTACTAATACTTATCTTTCTAATTAGTAGTAAAGATGTAAGAAAATCAGTCTTAATTGTTAATAGTACTTTGTATTGTTTAAAATATAATATTTAAGACAAATCTCTTTCTACTAAGATTTAAATATATATGAAGTAACTGAATATACTAGTAAATTTAAAGGGATATTACCAATCTATTAGAATTACTAGAAAAGTCTTTTTTTAAGGTAGTAAGAATGAAAATGATAAAGTTTAAAAAAGGTATTTAGTAAGAAACAGATTATTAAGATAATAAGATTAAGCTTTTCTTTCTTAAGTAAACTCTTACTAATGAAATAAATATGAATAGTTATTGAGAGTAATATAAAATAAAGATTTCTATATAGAGACATATATAATTAGTCGATCTATTATAACCTATACTATAGTAACGCTAAATACTTAAACCCTTCAAGTAGTTATAATAATAATAATATAATTCAATTTTAAATTTTATAATCTAATATTATTAACATAGTTCTCAATATTATAAGGACTTTTCATAGGTTATAATAATAGTTAAACTATCAAATAGATTCAAAGTTATAAGGAGATATATAGAGTTTGAATCAGCTTTCTATAAATTGTAAGATATGTTTTTTAATTTAAGGTTTTTTAGATTATACTCAAGTTATTAAGTCTTATAGTATATTTAGAAGAGTTTTATCTATTCAAAAATAAGAGTTTAAATATGTATATTTATAGATAATACTTTTTTTATATTATAGAATAGTGGGAAAAAGGTTTCCTAAGATTATTATAAGTATACAATAGGCTTATCAACTTAAGGAATAGTATTAGATTTACTTTCTATCTGCATGATAAATATTTCATTATTCATTCAGATAACCTTAAAAAGTTCAGTCTAGGCTTAGTATTCCTAATAGATATAGATATTTAATTAAACTAAAAATAGTGGAAAGATATAGTAGAAGAACTATGATATATACTTAATATATTCCAAACCTATTACTGTATATGAATGTTATATACTTTTTCTATTCATTCTGAGACAACTATTATATATTTTATTATATTTAATCATAGTAGTAGTCTTATATCAGTATATGGGTATATTGTAAAGATAAATAGAATTCATATGAGATTATCAAAGTTACTAGTATTATTAACTATTTTAATTATATTTAGAATATTTCCTCTCTTAGTATCTCTAGTATTTTATTTTATATAAGTTTACTAGCTTTTCATATAAGAATATTGTGTTCTTTAATCTTACTAATACTATTATAAACTTCGATTAGTATAATCTTTATTTTACTATTTATACTATGAGTTTTTTATTAAAGTCTTTAATAGTAGAATTTTATTTTATATTAATAATCATCCTGTTTGAGGGATCTTAATATATATTAGTCTGATATATTCTTAATATATATCATATATTCTCTAGGAATACTTTTCAGGAACTTTATAGCTATAAGTATTCTTAATAGATTAACTATATAAAGTATTAGTTTGTTACTATTTGAAATATATAATATTAATAGTAATTTCTATACTAAACCTATAGTGATCTCTAAAGCTAAACGTAAAATAATATGATATTGTACTATTTACTTAGTATTAGCAGTAGCTTTTTACAATTACTTTAATCTTACTAATAATTACTATTTAGTTTATCTTATGAATAGTATGTTTTAATTTATAGATATGAAAATAGCTAAATCCTTTATAAAACTACTATATTTCTATTTCTATAAAATAGTTAATCTTTTTATTATATAGATTCCCTTAGATTAAGAACTACAAATACCTATTGTATCTTCTTATAAGTAATAATTGTTCTTTTTACTTAGCTTTATTATCAAAATTCTATAATAGATTTAGAATTAATTCATTCGAGAGAAACCAGGAAGAAATAAGATAATTATTAATATAATATTGAAGTTGATATTTCTAAAGAATATAAAGGTTTAAACTATAATTAAACTTATAAAACCATGTTTATTTATAAACCGTATATTGTTTTTTAAAATAGGACTATTAAAATAGATAGTAAATATAATTTTCAAGACTACTTTCAACTATTACATATTTCTTATAAATAATCTTCTTATTTTTATATTTAAGAAGATAGTTTTAAATATAATTTTAAAAAGCCTTGCAATTCAAAAGGTGTCTAATTGAATCAGTAGTACAAGGTAGGAATAAATATAATCTTAGAAGATCTCTAAAGGTTTGTTAAGATTAATTAGTTCAATTTTCTATTTATACTTAAAAAAAGAATTACTATAAAATCTTCTTCTAATATCTTAATTATATCAAAATATAACATCTCTAAAACTATTTCTATTAATCTAATATTATTAAAGTAAATAGTAATTTCTACTACTAGCTCTATATTTATATTAAATATATTTCTAAGTTAGAATATTCATACTTTATATTCCCTAGTAATATATCCTATAAACTAATACTCTATTACCAATCTTAAACATACTTAGTATTCATTTTATATATTTCTATCTTAAAATCTGAATTAAAATAAGTCTGAAATATCATTATTATTTAATTAATATAAGTATTAATATAGTTAGTAGTAGTTAAAATATAAGTTATGTTCTCAGCGATTATATGTATAATTAACTAGCAATTAATCAGAGTTTATGATACAATTACTTCTTTGTTTACATTATTATTATTAGTATCTAAAGATTTCTCTAATTCCTTTAAATAACTTACTAATAGTTAGCTTTATTTTATTAATAATATTATAAAAGATATTCATTATATTATATATTTCATATACAGTTATATTTATCTATTTACTAATTCTCTCCTATAGACCTTAAGCATTCAAATAGATATATTCAAGTAAGTTAGTTCTAATCATTATTTCTTCAAATATTTTCACTATATTAATATAATTATAATTATTTATAGATATTAATTTATCTAGACGGTAACGCATACTATACGTAATGTTACTATATAGATTTAAAGTAGTATTCTAATTATTTATTACTATTCCTATCATATTATATAATATATAGTACTATATAAAGGTCTAGATCTATAATATAGTAATGACTTACTAATTACTATAGATTTAGCTATAGCTAGTACTTAATACTTAATACGTATTACTAGTAATATATAGAAAGTATACTACTATATATGTAGTAATATATATAATTACTATATATCCTATAGTATAACTTAATAACTACTAGTAACCTTTCTTTTTACTATATATTTTAAAACCTATCTATTTATATAAAGAATAGTACTTTTAGCAATCTATAAGCTTTTACCTTAACAATATTCAAATACCTATTTATTTATTCTATTTAAGTTATCTATCTTTCTATTTAAATAGTTATTTAGTTTAAACTAATTAATATCTTAAGAGTATACTTTCTATACCTTTTATAAAAGTATTAGTAATATTATTATTTCTATTAATCTATTGTACTTCATAAAGCTTATAATACTTATATAACTATTTGAATACTAAAAAACTATTTTTAAAACATTTTTCTTTAGTAATCCTAAGTTTTATAAAGTAATTATAAAGTAAGTATAATTTAATATATATAATAATTAGGATCTAAAGGAGGCTTTAGGATTAGAGGATTTCCTTAAGGAATATAGCTATAGTATAAACGAAATCTATATTTACTATTATAATATAAATTTCTAAAATAAATATATTTCTAATAACTATCTTACTTTTAGTAGAAGAATAGTATATAAAATTACTTAAAAGGTTGAATTAGCTATTACTAGTAGTAGTCTCTTAGCTTAGCATAATTATAAATCTTAGTTAAAATGAAAAGTTACTATTATTAATAAATAAGCTATTAATAAAGATATAAAAGTATACTTTAGAAAGGTTAAGTAATATGAAGTAGAAACTATAGTTAAAATATCTAATCTATTACCTAAGATATTTACTAAATATAATAGTATTACTACTTAAAGGTTATTACCCTTACATTATATAAAATAAACTAAATCATATTTCTAATTAGTATATTAAGGCGAGGTATACTTTATATATATACTATTTAATATATACCTTCTTAAGTATTTCGGGTATTATGTATATACATTAATAAGGGATAGCTTTTACCCTTAGTACTTTTAATATAAATAGAAAGTATTACTATTAAATAATAAGAGATGTCTATTAAATATTCGTAATATTATTTTTAAGAAGGCTATCTTAAGCTTAGGTTGAAATAAAAGATTTTAGAATTCCCTATCTTTATAATATAAGAGAGTAGTATCTAAGAAACTAAACGTATTATTGATTTATATACTTATAAAGCTAAAGTGTTATTTTTAGGATATAAGATAATGAGGTATAAATTATATATTAATATTTATACTTATAACTATGTTTGATAAATTTTAAAATAAGTTATTTATTATTAGGTAATAGCTTTAATAGGATTACATAGAAGTTTATCAATAATTATAACAAAACCTAAAAGGTATTACTTCTTAAGATATAAAAGCAGTTAAATCATAATATATTCTATGATTTCTATTCTGTTTAAAGTGTAAATTCATATAATATTATAAAACTATATTATTATATTATTATACTAGAAGAGAATTAGAATTGTGGTTGAAGTTAACTACTAGTTATTCTATTAGATTATTAGTAATTGTATTAGTATTTTAAATTTATTTCTATCTCTAAAACTTGAAATTATAAGTCTCAACCTCTTATCTATGTTATTAATATCTTTACTTTTAATTCTGTTGATAGTATAGGACTCAGGATACTTATAGTTTTAATAGAAAATAAGGCTATACTAAATAGTCTTCTAATACTATTAGTAATAATATTTTTGACTTCTATTTTAATTAACCTTTTAAGTAGTAGTTTATATATTATAATAATACTCTTTTATAGGAATTAGTTATTAGTATATATGTAATTATTCCTTAGCTATAAGGTATACTACAAGATAAAATCCTTAGCTGAAATCTAAAGAAAGTAAGCTACTTTTATCAATTATTAAACTTAGAATTCCTACTTTAATCTAAAGTATTTAAGGTTGAAATAGTATATTGCTAATTACTTGAAAGAATAGGGGATTATTATTTTCTATAGTAGAAATATCCTCTAGTATTTATTATATATTCAAAAGTTTCAAAATAGCTATAGATAGATTTATAATAGTTATATAGGATTATAAGCCTCTTTTTACTACTAAAATGCTACTTAATCCTTTTATAGGTTGAAGGATAGAATATGAAATTAATAGCTATAGTTATAATCTTAAGAATCCTATTATATTACTTAATATTTCTAATTCTTCTTTAATAATCAGTCTAAGAATTAGTCATTATAAATCTTCAGTTAGTAAAGTAATATTGTTAAATACTTTGAACTTTATACTCAGGTTAAAAAGTATAATATCTAGAATTATAATACAACTATTATATTAAAATAGTAAGTCTTCTTGAGAAATACTCCGAATTATAATAATTATTTAAATATCTTATAGTATTTATAGAATATTTATATTTACTACTTGAGTATCTTATAATACTTATAGAATATTTATACTTTTAAGGATAATAATAGATAAGATAGGTATATCTATCTAGAATTATAAAGTTCTATTTGTTTTAGTATTTTATATTCCTTTCTTAATATTTCATATTCTTTAGATAAAAGTATCTCTTATAGTAATTAAGGAATATATAGGTTATTCTATTGAAATATAAAATTAAACTTTAGAATATAGCTTCATAGCTATAGATCTAAACTCTTAAAAGCTAAAAAGGAGTTTAAGAACATATATCTTACTATATATAAAAAGGAAATAGTCTAGGTTTTCCTACTTACTTTTCTTTGATATATATATATATATATATATATAAAAGATTAGAATAGAAAGGTTATAGTATAAGAAGTATTAAAACTATCATATATTATTAAGGCAATATTATCAATATACTTAGTATACTTATAGTAGACTTCTTCTATAGCTTTCTATATAACATAAGCTTAAATAATAATATCTAGTGAAATAGCTAAACTTTTTATAAAATAGGAATATATTCTACAAATAAGTAGAAACAATATAACACTATTGAGCCTAATAGTATTATTGATTCCTTTATATAGTATTAAAAGAGATATTTCTTAAGTAGTAGTAGGTATCTTATTATAGTAAATCTCATATACATAATAGAAGAATATAGAGTAATACTTAGCCTTAATAATATTATTATATATTTTAATTAGAATAATATAAACTATAAATTCTATCATTTTTACTTCTAATCTAAAGTCTTTAGATTGAAATATTATACTTATATTAATAGTAATATCTTATATAAGCCCTAAGGCTTGGGTTTATGATAAGTAAAGTTAATAAGAGAAGCTTTTAAGATATACTAGATTGATATATACTAAGGCTTTCTTTATTTTATTACTATTAATATAAGTATAATATTTCAATCTAAAGACTTTAGATTAGAAGTAAAAATGATAGAATTTATAGTTTATATTATTCTATCTTATTAACTTTACTTATCATAAACCCAAGCCTTAGGGCTTATATAAGATATTACTATTAGGGCTCCACATAATTACTACCCCTATAGTTTAATAAAGAGTTTTCACCTTAAGTATAAACTCTTCAAATTTATTATAATACTATTAAGGTATTACTAAAATATTTCTTATAACTAGCTTCTAATATTAATAAGCGTCTTATTTAAGTTTAACTTAATAGTAAATAGTAAACTACATAAAAAGAATAGAAAATAGTAAAAAATAATAATAGATATTAATACTATAGAACCCTTAATAAGAATTCTAATAAACTAATTATAAACTAACCTAATAGAAGATAAAAACTAATCCCTCTAAAAAACCCTTATATAACTCTAATAAAACTATAAAATAACCCTATAAATAATATAAATACCTTATATAAAAAGAAATTATTCCCTATTAGTACCCCTTTTAATAGTAATACCTTCTATTTTCCTATATAAAAAATAATTATATAGTATAAATTAGAAATTAATTAAATTTTTATTAGAAGATTAAAAAGCCTCTAATAGTTCTTATAGACTAACCTATTACCTAAAATCCAGATATAAATTAGTAATTTTTATATAATATAGAAACCCAGATATAATTAGGATATTAATATATTCCTCTAATACCTTATAGAATATTATAAAAACCCCTATTATAATATCCAAACTTTCGAGAAGATCTACTACTTATATTAAGAATTTAAATAGATATTTACTAAATTTTTTATTAAATTTAAATTAATTATAAGATAAATAGGGAGGTACTCCTAAATAGGGGATATTTAACTAAACTATTTCTAACTAGCTTTCTCTTATCAAATTCAAACAACTACTATTAGCTATAATATTAACTAGATAGATTATTATATTATAATCTAACACTATTATATAATTATAATAAACCTTAAAATCCTTAATATAAAATTATAAAACTATAACAAATTATAACCCTTATCCTAACTAGAACTAATAGTTAATTAGAATAAGGATATATAAATAATAAGTATAAAAGTAATCTAAACTACCTTAATACTAACATAATACTACTATAATACTACCCCTTCCCACTATAAAAAGTTAGATAGATAAATAGCTACAACTAGTAAGCCCTAGTTAACTCCTACTATAAATATATATAAAACTTATTAGGTAGACTTTTTAGTTATCTAGGTATATATATAAACTAATATTTATATATATTATAATACTAAGGATTATTTTATTACTAAATATAAACTACACCCTACCTATCTACTAATAACTTCTAATATTAATATTTAAACTTTATAATTAGATAAAAAATTATAAATAATAAAGAAAAAACCTAGTCCCTTAGAAAAAATTCCCTAAGAAGTAGATTAGTATAACTACTAATAATAATATTATAGTAATAAATAAAACTAAAGAAATATAAAGATAGATAGATAAACCACTTTTTTTAATCTTTATATTAATAAATAATAAATCTTTTATCTCTATCTAGATTAATAGTAATTATAATTATTATAGAATAATTAGTAAAAGGTTTATATAA
>QAPF01000530.1:0-26041 GCA_004367935.1 Colletotrichum sidae | reverse complement strand
AGTTTTCTTATTTTTATCCTTATTTTTGGAAGTAATAGGTTTAGTAATATCTATAAAAATATTTTTACTAATAAGTAAAATTTTAATATAAATAGACTAGACTTTATAATTACTACTTCCTATTAATTTAGAAATAGTAATCTTTCTAGAGTTACCTATTTTTATTAAAGTAAAATAAATTACTTAAAATATATAGATTATAAAAGTTATTTTAAAAAAATAAAAAATTCTTATAGTATATAATATAAAAAAGTACTATATATTCTAAAAAGATAAAAATTAAAAAATTAAAATCCTTTTTTTCTATTTAAAATAAAGATATAACTTAAAGAATAAATCTAAAAATTAGAGATCTAAATCCCAGTATTTTCTTTCTCTTTTTTAAATAAATTCAATTTTTCCTTCTTTATAAAATTAATTGAAAATGGAGGTAAAACTCGAGATAAAAAGAGTTGATTTTCTGTATGTATTAATTTTTTTGCCGTTAAAATAATTCGAAACTAGAGAGGAAATAAACTTAAAGGTAATTCGAAGAAATAATTAATTGAGAATAAATCTTAAATATCTAAAGAATTAAAAAGAGTTAAAATAGGTGGAAAAATCGGATTTTTAGGTGTTAATTTAGCTTGTTGAATAAGGTTGACTTTTTATAAAAAAAAAGTAATTCTAGTAAAATATTCTATTTCTATAAAAGTAGTAAAAAAATAGAGATTTTCGTAGATTTTATTGTAGTATTCAATTTTTCTAAATAAATAAGAAGGGTAATTTTTTAATAAATAAAGTATAGAATCTTCAGGCTGAGAAGACCCAGGCTTATAACCTATTAGAATAAATAGATAGGTAGGTAAATTAATAGTTAAGTTATTACTATAGATAATTATGAAAATAGGAGAAATATAATATGATAAAAGTAGTTTTCTCAATATGAAGACTTATTTAAAATATTCATAATAATATTAGTTAAATAGAGGGAGAAATAGTAATTTAATTAATAGTATGATTAATTATTTCTAACTCTTATTTGTAGAAATATTAAGGTTATTATATAGAGGGTTTATTTTGGAGTTTTAGCTATACTACTGGAGTTCTAACTATAGCTATAGGATATAGGCTACTATAGCTATAGCGTATAAGGCGTTATAACTATAGTATATATACCTTAGCGTAGCGTATAGGTTACTATAACTATAGCCTATACTATAGTATATAACGTATTATAAATTTAACGTATAAGCTAAAGTGTAGTATATACTATAGTGTAGCTACAGCGCATTAGCTACTATAGCTACAGCGTAGAGGCGCTATAACTATAACGCATATAGCTTGAACTACTTCTAGTACCCTATAAAAAAGTAAACCTCTATGTCTTTACCTTATTTACTTAAGAACTACTAGGGGTAAAAAGGTAAAGTAAGTATATATTTATAGAGTGAGTTTTATACGATTTATTCATATAGAAATATCGTACTACTTCTTATTACTTCTATTAGAATAATAAAAATAGAAGTTCTTTATATATTAGAATAAATCTAACAGTTTCTAGTTATTATCCTTATTATTCTATATATATTATACCTTTTAGATTGATATAGTATTATTTAATATTAATTATAACTAGTTGTAGAAGTTTTAGGATATTATAATAAAATTAAAAAGGGCTAACTAATACTGAGGTATATTATAATATATACTTAAAAATTAGAAGTAGAATATTGTATTTATGTAGAGATTTAATAGGAAGACTTTTTAAATATAAATAAACTTAAATATAAGAACCTTAAGGATTTCCTTTTTATTCTTACTAGGATCTTTAGTTATAATACTTTAAAAGGTAGTATTGAATTAATTAGAAAGATATAGATATCAGTATTTTTTCTTTTCAAAATTGTTTTTAATATAGTAAATTCTATATTTGAACTATAGGTTAAAGTTACAATTATTAAAGTGTTCAAAGTGATACTTAAATATCAAATTTCTAACCATAATTAAAAATATATTTATTTATATATAATATTGAATACTAAGCTCAACATAGTAATTATGAAGGATATAGATTTGTATTTTAAAGCTATTATATAGATTTCTTTTATATTTTATTACTCTATTATATAGGTTCATAAAACCTATACTATATTTAATTGAAGTATTATTAAACGAAATGGTAGTAGAATTGTATAAGGGGTATTCAAATTATTTAGAATATTGAAAGTTTTAGGATTAAGAATTATTATGATATTAACATAGCTTTAAAATAGAATAATAGAAGGTTAATATAGTTAGAATATTGAAGGGAAGTCCTTCACTTTATGCTATATATAAATAGATTCATTGAATTAATTATAAATATCTCTCTTTAGTCTTTTATAATAAGAATATTATGAGTAATATGACTTCTTTAGTTTTAAGTTTAAGAATATATAATAATAGTAGCAAGTTTAATTCCTTTTTTATAAAGCTTTTAAGCTATTTAGAGAACTTCTTAAGATTAAACTTTAAATTAATATAATATTTAGAAAGGTTATTAATCTTTTTAGTAATCTATAGGATAAATTCTTTTTATTAAATAAATTAATATTTAGTTACTTTTACTCTATATTTAGAATAGTATCTAAGCTTTTCACTCTATATATAGATTTAACTATAGACTTTCCCTAATAATAGTATTTATATTAGTACTAGCTTACAACTAGTTAAAATAGTAATAAAATGACTTATTACTATAGATAATAATACTTCTAGTTCTAATATTTAACCTTATAGTAATAGAAGACCTTATAATAGTAATTTATATAAAGAGAGCCTTATTAAAGCTAAGACTTAATATTTATAGCTGAAAGTAACTACTAAAGTTATAGGATTAAGAATCTTTATAAACTACTTAAGATAGAATAAAATAGAATACTAAAAGCTAGGCGTTCTATAATCTAGTTCTCTTCTATAACTATATTATTATAATAAAATTAAAACCTCCTTAAAATCTATATAGCTATTTATAGAGTTTTACGTATTCAGCCCCCGCTTAGTAGGTAGTCTTATATAATACCTAGTAAGTAATCTCTATAATAGGAAAATTCCTAGTTATATACTATAGCTTATATATATCTCTATAGATAAATATAATTAAAAAGGCCTAGTAGTATAACTATTAGTTCAGACCTAGCTCCAACCTAGAAACATATAGAGGCTAATAGGTGACAGAGTTATAACCAGGTGTGCAAACTTACCAGCGTAAGCCCCGTGACAGTCCGAGGGTTATAGCTTCTATATAGCTATTTATAAAAAGGTAATTATAAGATAAATATAGAAATATCTAATTATACTTATTGTAATTAATACTATTAGTATATTAAATTAAACTTTGATAGAATCATTCTAAATGTTATAATTCATAAGTAGTTTATAAATATTTAAACGAAAATTATCTAGTTATTTTATAAGATATTATATTAACCTAGTAATACTAGAAACTAAGTATTAGCTAGATAATACTTTAATATTCAAATCTTATTATGATATTAGCTATTAGATACTTTAAAATATTATACTAATATAATTATAAAGGTTTTAAAAGTAATCTAATTGTATTAGAAATACTTATATTAATATAAGTATTATTTATATATTAACTATATTTAATATATTAAGATTGTCTACTAATAAGAATAAACTAAGTGTTATTATACTTATATAGAAATTATAAGTTAATTTGTATTAATAATAGAGAACTTTTATATTAATAGTATAAAGTCTTATCTTAATAGTAAATGGAGCTTAGTTTGAGAGATATTAAGATTATAGATATTAAAGTTATAAAGAATATTCTAATAGAATGCTTATAGCTAATAGTAATTAAATGTCTTGAGATATTTGAATTATATATAGCTATTAGAGTGTAAGGGTATAAGGTTATTATAACAGAAGTTATTAGTTATTTATTATCTATAAAAAGGTTAATATGGGATAGATATACTAACTGTTATAACTATAAGGATTTTAACTTTAAATTACTTAAAGGCTAATTATGATAATTAGTAGGAGGAGTAAGAAGGCTGAAGTTATACTTTAGGGGGTAATATATCTACTGATAGTTATAATAGAAAGCAAGCTATCAACCCCTCTCAAATTAATATAATATAACATAAATTTAATTACTATTTTTTTCTATTTGAATATAATAAGTTATAAAGTAGTCTTTGATATAATAATATATAAACTTTAATAAATTATTAAATTATAATGAGTTGTAATTTAAAGTTAGTTTTAAATCTTCCAAAAAACTTAGAATTATAGAGTTTTTAATAGCTATATAGAGCTATTTGGTATGTTGTAAGTGTTCAAATAGTTATAAAGTCTACTTCTATAATTCTAATATAATTAATATTATAGAAATATTTAAGTTACTATTAATTTATAAATCACTATAATTCCATAAGAATCAAAATACCTATTGGTACATTTATTACAAATTGAAAAGTATTTAGAGGAACTAATTTATTCACAAGGTTTAATTTAGATGTCATCTTTAAAGCTAGAGAGGTATAGAATGGAATAATATTATTATGTTTATTTTATCTATATAAAAGGAAAGATAAGAGGATAGTTTTTAAGACATTATAAAAGGTTTAAAGTTTTAAAGCTAGAGATTTTATGGATCTCTAGTATTAAAGGTTTACTAAACTTAATAAGATTTATTACATTTATTAAATATATTCTAGTCAGCTTTCTTTAATAGTACTTTAGGAGGTTGCCTTATTTTAATTCATTATAATAATTATTTAGTTAACTTATAAATATATTCTAATTAGCCTTTTCTAATAGTATTATAGAGAGTATTTTTCAAATAATTACAAGGCTTACTTTAAATTACTTAACAATAATATCTATAAGGGGTTAGTATATTTTATTAGATACTCTTAAATAAATAATAAAGGTTAAAAGGGGTTTAAGGTATGTAAGTGGTTAGTTTTATAATCTTTCGCTTTATATAAACCTTAGGTATAGCTTTTTATAATTACTTCTTCTTTTATAATATACCTTACTGATCTATTGTGTAATAGTATGATAAATAGATTAACTACTAATTAGTATTAGTAAGATCTAAAGGATAATACATACCATATATAATCTCACTATATTAATATAAACTAGTATTCTAATTATTTAATAATGTTATTATTATATTTATATAGTATTTAGCGCTATATAAGGGTTTAGATCTATAGTATAGTAATTGCTTATTAATTACTACATATTAAGCTATAATTAGCGCTTAGTGTCTAGTACTGATTACTAATAGGGCGTAGAGGGTATACTACTATATATATAGCATACATATAGTTACTATATACCTTATAGTATAGCGCAACTAATAATAAGATATATAGCAGTAATTATCTTCTTTTTGTCAAAACATATCTATAGATACTTCTATTTTTAAATGATTAATATAATCTTTTTATTTTAATAAACCTAATTATAAATATTATCAAATAGAATATTAAAGCAATCTTAATCTATAAAGTAGAATACAAAGGAGTATTATATAATATTATATTGAATATTATAATATTATGAAGTAAAGGGATATTAATTATTTTAGAAATTATAGATACAGAAGATCTATTGAAATATATGATTAGTAATTTGTCTCATACAAATATAAAAATAATAGAAGCATTAACTATTTATTTAAATATAGTAAACTGAAAGTATCTAGTTATTAAGAAGGTAGTAATATTTAAGTTAGATAAAATGCTTTAAGAATAATATTTAAATAATAGTCTTTGGATATAAATATAAATATAAAAGTTATGATATCTTTTTTAATAATTCTACTATTAGAAGTATTACTTTAAATTAGAAAATAGAATACTATTTAATTTTAAAAGATATATATAGTTTTACATCTATTAAGAGTACTAAGGTTTTTAGTATAGAATAACATTAGAAACTATTTAAAAGAAGTAATAGTTTTATCCTTAAAATTATACTATTATAAGGATTTTGTAGTAAGAGAAGGATTAATAATAAAAAGTAAGTCTCGATAGGTTGTAAGACTTTAACTTAGTAGGCTAACTAGTAGTAGCTATAAGAAGGCTTTTATCCTATAGTAGCTTTAGACTACTATATTATATAATATATAATCTAATCTTAGTTATCCTAGCTCTCTATATAGACTATAAAGTATATATTTTTATAACTATCCCCCTCTCTAGAAGCCTTAGGCTCTAAGGCTTATAAATACTATATAGCTATTTCTTAGAAATAGTTATACTAGCTATTTACTAACTATTAATAAGGATAAATATAGAAAGGTTATTCCTAAATATATATTAATAGATAAGGTTCTTTCTATATATATATATTAATATATAAGACTCTTCCTATATATATATTAATACGTAAAACTCTTATTACTATATTAAACTAATAATACTTCCTATAGGCTTCTTTAATAGTTTATAAAATCTCCTACTTATTAGTAAAGCTTTAGCATAGTAACAAGAAATCTTTAGGTTAACTTAAAGTATCTGATTCCTTCTTATATATATATTAATATATATAGTCTTCCTATAAGATATTCTATTAGGTTTCGTATAGGTAATTAGACTACTAAAGTATCAATATATATTTACTAGCTAGTTACTCTTATAAGTACTTCTACTATATTACATTTTTCCCTCCTTAGGCTTAAACTAGTTCTAAAGCTTTTTTAGTAAGCTTTTAAGAATAAGGTACTTATAGTAAATTCTTATAAAATAGTCTAGTTTCTAGTAAAATATATAGAGTTTATTATAATAATAAGTAGTAATAATATAGCCTAACTTATTATATACTTTATATAAGAAGTAGTCCTTAAGACGCAACTTCTTTACTAGGAAGCTTTCTAAAATATTAATCTCTTTATAATACTTAGGTATTAACCCTTTAGTAGTAATACTCCTAATAGTATTAAAACCTTTCTTTTAGAAATCTTTATAGGGGTTATATAGAGTCTCTTAAAAGTATTTAACTATTAAAGCTACTACTCTAAATATCTAGTTATCAAACTTCTAGTACTAGAAGTATTATTATAATTTAACCTTAAGGTAATAGAAGAAAGCGAAGGTATAAAGCTTTAAAGCTTCTAAATTAGGAATACTTAAGGCTTTATAAATAGCTAACTATTTAGTATAAAACTTTAGTAAGGCTTAGCCTTTATAGTGAAGTATATAAAATATACTATATAGATATAATTCTTATAGAATAAATTTAGTTAATAATTAGTAAGTAAATACTATATAATTAATTTATATAAAGTCTAGTAATAATAAATAGTAGTAATTATACTACTAGATCTATAAGCTATATACTAATTTAATTATAACCTACTAAATCTTATATATCAAAGAAACCTCTAGGCATCAGAAGTAACTATCTTTAATTACTATTAGCTGATCCTCAATTTTATATAAAATAGGTTTCTTATAGAAGAAGTTAAATAAATAACCCGGAAGCTTTAAACAATCCTTATAATTAACAGTAAGTTTAAAAATTAATAATATAAGGATTACTATAAGTTTACTACTAAATAGTGAAAGTAATATTATCTCTATAAAAGAAGACTATTGTTTAAAGAAGTATATAAATACTACCATAATTACTACTTCGGAGTTAGGTAATATAAATATTATATATTTACTAGTAGTTTCAATAGCTATAATTCTAAATGTTATTATTACTTCTAATACTATTGCTATTACTAATACTATATATTTACTAGCTATTTATTATAATAGAATTATACTAAGGATCCTAATTTGATCCTTCTAAGAAGTAGAAGTTAAAGAATTATAATACTTTTATAATAAGAGAAGGATTAATAGTAAAAAGTAAGTCTCTATAAGTTATAAGATTTCAACTTAATAAGCTAATTAGTAGTAGCTATAAGAAGGCTTTTATCTTATAAAAGCCTTAAACTACTATATTATATAATATAGAATCTAGTCCCAGCTATCCCAGCTCTCTATATAAGCTATAAGGTATATATTCTTATAACTATATTATATATTATATAATCATAATATTATACTTATTATTTTAAGGAAATGTTTTAAAATTCTTATTCAGATTATGAATATCCTTATAATTTATAAAAAGAGTTAATGTATTATTACAAAATATACCTTAAAGTTAATATTTAAATTATATCTATTAAATAAAATATATTATTCTTTAAAACTATATCTTATAGAATAATAATCTACTTTAATATATATATATTACTTCTTATTCAAATAGCTATATATAAATAGAAGGAAAGAATAAGTATTATTTAGTATAGATAGATAGAATTACTATAAGACACTATAAATAGGATATTAAATACCTTATAATATAATATTTTACAAGTTTTCCTCAGGAGAGTTATATATATAATTAGTTGAAAATTAATTATTAACTTACTTCTAATTATTATCCCTGTTATCCTATATACTTTACCCTTTTTGAATTGATATAATATTACTTATTACTAATTATAATTAGTTATAAAAGCTTTAGAATATTATAATAAAACTAAAGAAGGATAACTAGTATTTAAATATATTATAATATATACTTATATGTTAGAAGTAGAATATTATATTTATATAGAAGTTTAGTAAAAAGGCTTTTTAAATATATATAAGCTTTAATATATGGGCTTTAATAGCTTCCTTTATATTCTTATTGAACCTCTTGATTATAATACTTTAAAATATAATACTTTATTAGTTACAAAAATAAAACTATTAGTATTTATTATCTTAAAAGTAATCTTTAATGTAATAAGTCATTTATTGAAACTATAACTTGAAGTAAGAATTATTAAGGTATTTAAAGTAAAATTTAAAGATTTCATCTTTGAATATAATTAGAAATACACCTATCTATATATAGTATAAAGTATTAAGCTTAAGGCAGTAATTATAAAGAATATAGATTCTTATCTTAAAGATATCATATAAATTTCTACTATACTTTACTATCTTATTATATAGCTTTAAAAAGCTTATAATATCTTTAATTGAAGTATTATTAAAAGGAATAATAGAAAGAATATATAAGAGGTATTTAAATTGCCTTCAAAGCTATAGGTTATTATATTTATAATTTACTTCTTATATATAGAAGGGCTTTTTATTAAATAGACTTTATCTTAATAAGACTGATAAGGAAAGTTAGAAGTATAATATTAACATTCGACAAATAAAGGTTAACTATTTATACTACTATTATCCTTATTCTATTACTTATAAGAAGACTAAAATAAATTTGATCTTTTAAACCTTAGATTTAACCTTACAGATAGTGAATTGGGCGCTAGCCGCTTGGGCTGGAATAATTAAAATAAATAAACAAACAACTTCTTTTAAATCCAATCCTAAAGCAAAAGGAAATAGGGGGGAAAATCTAGGAGAATATATTAAATAAAAAGCGTTATATTTGCAGATCTATAATAGAAAGAGTACTTTAATTATAAAAGTAGTATTCTAGAATCTAAAGAGTAGAGTATATATATTAATTATGTGTCTCTTACTACTATTTATAAGATGAATACTATAGATATAAGTCTATAGCTTATATATATATACTATTTATATCATAAAAGAAGCCTTAGGTCTAGAATTATTATAATCCTCCCTTTAGACTTATTAAAAGCCCTATATAATAAGCTTAATTTAATATTAAATCTATTTATACTGCTACAATTATTTCCAATCTAGCCGCCTAAAAGGCATTCTTAGAAGTAGATCTATCTTATTCTATAGGTCTGGGAATAGATATAAGATTCCCAGCTTTATATTCTATTAATAACATTAATTATCATTTAAAGTATATAACTTATCAGGGGCAGGAAACTCTATTATAATTATTATAATATTATATAGAGTTCTTACTAGATAAGATCAAATAGAAAAAAGAATTACCTAAATAATAATAGGAGTATTTATAGATTTAAATTATAAGTTGATAAATATTTTCTTTAGAAGAAATATTCATTAAAATAAAAGTCCTAATAAAGCTTATAGAAGTCAAAATATATCTATTAATATATCAAGGAGAAAATTAAAGATTTTATTAAAAAGTAGAAACCTTTATTTAAACAATCTTAAGCTTATAAGTATATAAATTTTAATCAATTTACTTAAAAGTATAATTAATTCTTTAGATAAAAGAATTCCTCTTTTATAATTAATAGGATTTTCTAACATTATTTTAATTAGAATTATATATTCCTTATAGCTAGAAGTATAAAAATACTTTTTCTAATTTATATCTTACTAATTCTTTCTCCCTTCCTTACTCATAATCTACTAGTTATTACTTTACTTTATCTATAAATAACTTTCTTCTAATAGAACTTAATATAATTATCTTATTTGAGAAAATAATATTAATATCCCTCACTATTAAGAATTTAAGAAATCTAATTCTCTTTATATAATTTATAATATCAGACTACTTATATTAAAAAAAGTAATAAGTAATATATATTTATAAATCTCAATCTTTTTAATTAAATTAACTATATATTATTAGCATTCTTCCTATTTCTTCTTACAAGTTAATTTATTTATCAAGTAGTTATAAGTCTTATATTTCTATAAATTAATATTCCTTAAAATAGATATTTTAAAATAATATTTATATTATAATTCTAAATCTATAAAGGATTTCAAATTATATAAATAACTTTCTAATATATCTTTATAAATCTATAAGACTATAATAGAGTCTCTTTATATATTAAAGGAATATTTATATTCTCTTAAAAATCCTTTATTTATTGAATTATCATCTTTTCTAATAGTTAGTAAATTGAAAAAATTATTAATTATCTAATTACTATATATAGCTTCTTGATTCAGAAATATAGTAATTAGAATATAATACCTTATAATTATTATAAAGAATAGATATAGATTATACATAATAGTAAAACTAACTCTTAAGTCTATAAATCCTATTTTAAATATATCTCTCTTTTTAAAACTCCCTATATTAATTACTTCTTCTATAAGACTTAAGAAACTTATAGTTTTAATTATCTTAAATAGTGATAGTAATAGAATTATAATTAGATATATTTTAATTAAAACTATTAGTTAAATAGTAAGTATAATAGCCTTCCTATTTCTAAATCTAAGATTCCTTGGAGTTTTAAAAGGATTAAGCCATTCGTAATAACTTATATTAACTTTAGCTAACTTCCCAATATCTTTTCTTTTAATACAAGATATTATATTATATTTTTAATACTATTTTTATATATACTACTTATTATTTTATATATAGTCCCCTTCTTCAATTACCTTAAGATAAAATATTTACTTATATTTAAAGGGATATTAAAATATAATAAAGAATCAAAACTATTAAATAGAGAATTCTCAATTGAATTTCAATTTAATAAAAGAAATAAAACAATAAAAAAATAAAGAATATAGAATAGATTTATAAATATAAATAAAACTTTCTTCTATTATACTTATTATTCTTAATTATAATTTTCTAAATATCTGACTTTTCTTATTAAAATATCAATAGAAAGTAAGATACTCTAGCTATTAAAGTCTAGAACTAGCTTTTTTAACTATTTAAAATAATAGAAATAGTAAAATAAGATGCCACTATTTCCAATTATAGCCTTCCCTCTCTAAAACTTAAAAGAATGAATTAAAATCTAAGGTTTTAGGTTTTAATACTAGAAAATTAAATCTATCTATAAAATATATAATAAAAAAAAGAACAAATAAAATTACTCTTTTAAGCCTATAAATATATATCTATATCTCTAAATATTATTTAGAGAGAAATTAGAATTTTAGAGAAATATTTCTCAATATACCACCTTTCTCCCTAATTTTCATTTAAAGAAATAGATTTTAAAAATAAGATCCTTTAGTATTATATTAATACCTTTCTAAATATTCAATTAGTATACCTACTATTAAATTAAAAGTACTTCTTTTCTATTATTATTACTTTCTCTTAAGACTATAAGCTTTTTATAGTCTTCTTCCTCTTTAGTATTTATAGGCTTACCTTTTATTCAGAAGTCTTTTTGAAGTTCTAATTCTTATTTTAACTTACAAATATTTAAAGTTTTTAATTCCCCATATCCTACTAGTATCTAAATAAACTTCTATTTGTAATTCTTACTATATTTTAAATTTTAAATTTCTTCTTTTAATAGAATTACTAGCCTATAAAAAAAAAAGTCTAATAAATATAAAAATATCTCAAAAAGACTAGTCTATTAATATTTTAACTTCTATTCTGATAACTTGTCAATTGTCCTCTTTATATTATAGATTAATATAAAATTCCTAATTTTTAGTCTTTTATCCTAAAGAATATTAACCTTCTTAATATTAAAACTTTCAACCACTCTTTAATTATTACCTTATAATTATTTTTATAGCCTTCTCTCTATTTTTATTAAATTATATAAATATCCTTATCTTTAATCATAATTCCTTCTCTTTTATCTATATTAATATCTAATTTAAAACCCTTTAATAAGTATTAATATTTCAATTAATATTATTACTCTATAGGTATACTTGAAATAGAAAGAAATATATCTTATTAATATTTAGATTGTTTTTTAGTCTATAAATAGTATTATAGGTAATAGGAGCTGAAGATCCTTATTATTATTTCCTGCTATTTATATTAATAAAGTATAAATAATAAGTTGATATCTAACTTTAATAATACCATTAGCCTATAAGTTATAGATAGAAATAACTTATTACTTTATATTATATTACCTATTAAACTTAATAATATATTACCTATTCTCTAGTCTGCTATTTATAATAGATATACTATAGAGGTTATACTTAATAATTGCTTCTTTTTATAAGAATTTTATAATAACTTTAAATATTACCCTATTTAGCTACTATACTTCTAGCCAGCCAGTAAGGATATCTCTCGCCTTAATAAAATACCACTTACTTAGTTTCTAAATATTGAAATTAATTCTATTAAATAAATGCCTATATAAAGTAATAAAGTTATAACAGTTGCCTATATATCTAACTTAGCATAATGATCAGTCTGGGTAATATTTTATTATTTTATATATTTCTCTATATCTATCTACTCAATAATATTAATTAGATCGTTTATAAAAACCTACCTTTTAGCTATAAAACCTACTCTGATTATATATTACTATAATAGGCTTCTATTATATTATTAAATTATCTTCTATCTATGGAAGTATCAGCTTAAAAAATACTGTTTATATAAGAAGTTATTAATCTTATAATTAGAATATTAATACTTTATACTTAAATATTTGAAACTAGATAGAATTAATATTAAATAGCCTCTTGAGAATTACTAAATAGTAAGTAATCTACTGAGATTAATATAATTAGACTTATAAATTACCTAAAATAATTATAAAGAATATGAACTTAAAGTTTATAATACTATTTATAATCAGATTAATATTTATATTAAAGACTTCTTCTATATACTACCTACTTCTAAAAGAATATATTCTATTAGAAAAAGCTTATATATTTACATTTTTAAAAAAGATCTATTTATTAATTTAATTATTAATATCCCTTTTTCTTATTTCATTATTTATATTAGATAATTTAAGAAATCTTTCAAAATAATCTATTAATTATTAAATGTACTATATTATTAATATAACAGACTTTAAAATTAAATATCTATATTTAAAATATCTAGTAAGTAATTAGTATTTCTAAAAGGTCTAACATTATACTATTCAATTAAATTACTAGTATTTTTATATCTATTTCTAATAAGAAATACTAGTTATATGGATAGTTGTAAACTTATTTTAAAGCTATAAGTAGTTTTTAAAACTCTTTCTTATTTATATTATAATTTAACTTTAGACTTATAAGTAACTTATTCTTAGAATACATAATAGTTTCCTTCTATCTAATAAATTGTCTTAAAACTATATTCTAGCTAATTCTATTAATATTTACTATTAAGTAGATTTATCCCCCTTTTTAATTATAGTTAATAGAAATAGGTATTAAAATATTATAAAGTTTATCTTATAATTACTTTATTACTATTTTCTATAGTTCTAAATATTAGAAAGAAATATTCTTCTTAAGCAAGTTATTAAAAAGATATATAATAATAGAATAATTCTTTATTTAGATATAGTTAAATATAGTAATATTTAAAAATAATCTAACTTTTAAAATACTGTAATATACCTTCTATTTCTTTATTTTAATAATTCTAGACTCTTCTAACTTCTAATTTTATATCTTATAATTATAATTAATTATAATAACTATTTCTTATACTTACTATAATCTGGCTACTACAATTATATAGCCAGCCAGTTTAATATTTATAAGAATTCTATTAATATTCTAAATATATTTCAGAATATATCTATAAAGATTGAAATATTATAAGTTGTCTTTATTATTATATCTAGTTATTAGCCTTTTTATCATAATATTATTTAGAAATATCTTATAATAATTAGGAATTAGATTATAGAAAATCCCTATTATAATCTATATAACTTGAATAATAGAATTAATACTTGTTGTAAACAAAATATAATATTCAAATACGCCTAATAGAATTATAAAAGTAGTTAAATCTTAATTCTTTAGATTAAAAGGGATTTAATTATATCTTAAGAAAATATTAAGAAGAGATAAAAGTTTATATATATTGAAATCTTCTACAAATCTATTAGCTCTTAGTAATAATTCTATATTTCAAATTATAAGATTATTAATTATAATAATTAAATCAATAAGTCTTATCTTATTATCCTTCTTTCTAATAAAGAAGAAAGGATTTTAATATATAATATAACTATGTTTTAAAATCTAATTTGAAATTCAAATCTTTCGTATTTTAATAATATTTTTAATTAATCCCTTAGGGATTAGAATTAACTTTATTCACTATATTTTCTATAAGATTCTTTTCATTATTTATAATAGTATAACTAATTTGAATAACTCCTTATAATAATTAAATTATATATCAGCCCTTACGTTTAAATCTTCAACAGTTCTATTAGAAATTCCTTTTTAACCTTATATAAATAGCCTATTAAATATATAATTGTATTTAATTACTTTCTAATAAGATACTTCTTTATATAAATCTTTAAAAGCTTTAATATAATTATATTTATAAATTATCCCTTAGGACTATTCTTAGTAATCTTCTCTACTTCTACTTATATTTTTAATTTCCATTTAGAATTACCTTTAAAAGTTATTTAATTAGATTAATCTTCATATCTTTTATTTTATATAATATATTAACATTCTTAATATATCTTCCTTATATACTTATTATTATGATATATTTGGAAGTCTTTTAGTCTACTAATATAGTAATAAGTATTATTATTATTTTATAGTTTTTGTAATAAGAATTCTTCTATTTCTTCTTCCTTCTTATTAAAACTTATCAAATTAACAGTTTAAATCTATAAAGACTATATGAATACTTCTTATTATAAAATAGGTAGTCTGAATTATATTTTCCAAAAGATATAATAATATAGTAAATTTTATAAACCTTTGGCTTAATTATTTAGTAAATTAAAATCTTTAAAATCTTTTAAAATTCCTTCTCTAAATTGTCAATTATTATAATAACTTCTTTATTATTATCTAGTTATATTTAGACTTCTTCTAATATTTGGTCTTATACCTATAGTATAAAGTTTATATAGTCTAATTTAAAATTAGAGAATAGCATATTTAATTCTTCTTCTTCTTTTTCTCTATATTTATTATTTCTTCTTATAAAAGAATAGCCGTCTATTAATATAAAATTATCAATAGAAACTATTAATCTCTCTCTCTTAAAAGAAGAAATAGGCTATATATCTTCTAAATTTAATTAAAACTCACTATATGTATAATAGTATTATAAAACTTTACTATTAAATTAAAAGTATAAAATAACAGTAAGATATAAAGCCTAGTCTTTCTAAATTAAAGTATTCTAATAATTTAATTTGAAGTATAGTTTAATATTATCTTTATCTTAATAAAAGAAAGAATACTTACAATGAAAGACTTTATAGTATAACCCTTAGTTATAATGAAAATCTTAATATAGGAAATATAGTAATTGCCTAATTAAATATCTTCTATTCATATTTTAGTAAAGTCTATTATATAATTAGTATTTATTATATTGTAGAAACCTAATCTCATTAGAATTATATAAGACTATAATTTACCTTTTTATATATATTCCTTAGAGATAATATTGATTACTAAATCTATATTAATAATTCCTTAGAACTTAAAACTTATTAAGTCTGCGAATTAGATATTAATTTAAAGGTATATGATAATAAAGTTATAAATAGTTACCAAGATTATTATTATATAGTCTATTATAGATATTACTTCTACTACCAAATTTACTACCTTAATATTACTATTCTAATTCTCTATAATTCAATTAACTTAGGCCTATAAATATTGAATTTTAATATTACTAAATACTTAAAAAAAGTAGGAGTAATATTATCATTTATAACTAAGTATATTTATAGTTCTAACATTCTATTTATTTCCAAATTATCTAATTTTACTTTTCAATTTTATTATAAATTACTATAAAGTCTTTATTTATAAGAAGGAAGACGTCTTAAGCTTTCTTATCTTTAAAATATTTATCTATAATTATCTTTATATATTTATAATTAATTCAAATATATATAGGCCAACTATAATAAAGTAATTCTTCTAAGAATAAGACTTACTTACTGACCTTTTAATAATAGATATAATTTATAAGATTTTAATTCTCTTTACTTCTAAGAATTATAAAATTAGAAGTTTCTATCTAGCCAGTCTTCTTTATATTTAATAAATAAATAGGATTTTCAGCATCTAGTAAAGTTTTCTTATTATTAAATATAAGTTTTATTGTTTATATATATCTTTAAGTATCTATATAAATATGGACTTATCATAAGTTATAATTAAGCCTATGAGTATAATAGTCTTTAACTTAAATAAATTATAAGATAAATAGTAATTATTAATTACCTTTAATCTATTTATTATTCTAATTTCTTTTATTATTATCTTCTTTAGAATTCTCTTTAAAATTGCTCTAATCTCTCTCTAAATAGCTAATTAATTATAATAAAATTTAATATAAAATAAACATCTTCTATTTAATCTGACTTCTTTTCTAATATAAATTATTCCTTTTTTAGAATCTTCATTAGGAGTAATATTATTAATTAGACTTAAGTAGTCTATTATTTATTTTAAAATCTTATATTAGCAAATTACTATTAAGCCTAGGTTTATTTATATCTCTAGAGTAATATCTGAAAATTAGAATATTATATTTAGTTATCAGATACTACTAGTTTTCTACTAAGATAAATATAAATTCTTTTAGCAATAAATAATAGAATTATCTTATAGTCAGACTACTTATTAATATAACTTTTTATATATTACTATCTTCTATTTTCTCTAAACTTAGCTAAATCTTATTAATTTATTAGTAATAGTTATTATAATTAAAATAATAAATCCCCTTAGTAATATATCAAAGAAGTTAAAAATAATTAAATCTCTAGTAACTATTTGAGCCATATTAATAATATATTACAAACTGATTTTATATAAATTAGTCTTAAAAACTGCCATAATATGAAAAGCCGCCTTAGTTCTAAAATCTACTACCTCCTCTTTACAACTACTACGTTTTATAATTAATATTATATTAAATAAATACATCTATAATATAAACTCTATAGGCATTATTATTATTTATATCTGTAGTATATAATTTAACTACTAGTCTTTAGACTTCTCTAAAATTATCTATAAATTTAAAAAGGCTAGTGTCTATCCTAATAAGTATTCATTAATTAAAACTTAAGTTTGTAAATTAAAATCATAACTACTTATAATCTTTATTAAATTTATTTCAAATAGTCTAACCCTTCTTTATAACTTTTATAATTTTTAATTAAGAAGTTAAATTAATAAGTATAATCATCAATATAATAAAAATAAGTTAATAAGTTAATTATTTTAGAAAAAGCTAATTCCTAACCTATTAGAATAAGAAATATTTAAAGGAAGTCTAAAGTATATTAATTAATTTAGGAATCTTATAATAAAAGTCTCTAGCAATCTCTTTAAAGACTTAGAATAAGAATCAGTATAAGGAAATATGGATAAAATTAATATTAGGCAATATAATATCTTTATAGATTCTTACTCTCTATTATAAACTATTTATAATAATCGAGTAATTAATTATTCCTATCAAATTGTCTAAAGTTAGATTTATATTATAATTTATAATATAAAGCTCCCTATTAAAATTATAATTAATTATAAGATTAATAATATTATAAACTCCTATAAGAATATTTCTAATATCTTTCTAAATATACTTATTAGCTATTATAATTTTAATAATATACTTATATTATATATTACAATAAAAGGAGACTTTAATAATTATTTCATATTCTAACTTATTAGAAATCTTCAATATAGCCCTATAATTATTGAGGAAATTAGAAATATTATTTCTTATAAATTTAGAAGTATTTTCAGACTAAAGAATTTTCTTTATTATTATTCATTAGGCGGCAATTAGTTTTAAGAGTATTATTAATTCTCATATAATTATTAATTAATTAAGTAAATGCTTAAGAGTCTATATAAGAAGTATTTAAATATCTTAAGTTTTATTATAATTAGATGAAGAAGTATTTTTAAATTCCTTAGGAGTAGTTATTGTATAAAGTTAAGCTTTCTTAAAGATTAGTCTATCAAATAAAAGTCTTATTATAACTAATTAGAATAGCTTAAAAGCTTTCCCTTATTTTCAATTAACTATTTAGTAATTATTATTATAATTATAATATTTTTAAGTATCTTTTAAATCTTAATATATTTTAATGAAATGAATCTTTTCTAATAATATATATAAAAGTAGCTTTTTCAATTAAAGCCTATCCTCTTAATATTCTTTCTTTTTTAAACTTAATAGAATATTTAGTTTATATCCCTTATAGAATTAAACTTATAAATCTCCTTATCTACTTTTTATAATAATCTTCTAAAAAATGAAATCTACTTTTATCATATTTTAACTTTGAAGTTCTTTTAATTATAATTTATTATATACTAATCATATATTACTATCATTTTTCTCTATATATTATCTTCTTTTATTTATAAGTAACTTATTTCTTTATTAATTTACTTCTTCTTTAAATTATTTTACTACTTTTTAATAAAGACTAATAAGTTAGTCTTATTAGACTGATTAGTTTTATAAGACTCTTTTAATATCTTCTATTATAATAAGATAAGATTCTTCCTTATCTTTCTATAATACTCTTATAAATTAAAAATACCTATTTTAAATTAAATTTCAAAGTTTAATTCTACTTTATAAAAAAAGATAAATAAGTCTTTAGGTTTTCTATATCACTTTTAAGGTCTTTTACTTTCTTATTAATTCATAAGTAGAATATAATTATTATTCTTTATTATTTATTAATATTAAGTCTATAGATAAGTGTTAGTTTATCTAGAGGGTAACGCACGCTATATGTAATCTTGCCGTACAGGTGCAAAGTAGTGTTCTAGTTATTTATTATTATTATTATTATATTACGGGGCGTAAGGCGCTATATAAGGCTCTAGATCTATAGTATAGTAATTGCTTACTAATTACCATATAATTAGCTATAGCTAGCGCTAGGTATTTAGCACTTGTTACTAGTAGGGTATAGAGGGTATACTACTATATATATAGTAATACGTATAGTTACTATATACCTTATAGTATAGTATAACTAATACTAGCAACTTTTCTTTTTATTATATACTTTAGTATCTATCTATTTATATGAAAAATAGTACCCTTAGCGATCTATACCTTTTTACCTTAATAATATTTAAATACCTATTTATCTATTCTACTTAAGTTATTTATCTTTCTATTTAAATAGTTATATAGTTTGAATTAATAAATCTCTTAAGGATATGGTTTAATATACCTTTTATAAAAGTGTTAGTAATATTATTATCTGTATTAATCTATTATACTTTATAGAGTTTGTAATATTTATATAACTACTTTAATATTATAATATCTATTATAATGTATTAATCTATTATACTTTATAGAGTTTGTAATATTTATATAACTACTTTAATATTATAATATCTATTATAAAATGTTTTTCTTTAGTAGTACTAAGTTTTATAAAGTATTTATAAAATAAGTATAAGTTAGTATATATAATAGTTAGAATTTAAAGGAGTTTTTAATATTAGAAGATCTTCTTAAGTAATATAGTTATAATATAAGTAAAGTTTATACTAACTACTATAGTATAAATCTCTAAAATAAGTATACTCCTAATAACTCTTTTACTTTTTATAGAAAAGTAATATATAAAGTTACTATAGAAGTTAAACTAGTTATTACTAGTAGTAATTTCTTAGCTTAGGATTATTATAAATCCTAGTTAAGACGAAAAGTTAGTATTATTAGTAAATAAGCTGTTAATAAAAATATAGAGGTATACTTTAGATAGGTTAAATAGTATAAAGTTAAAACTATAGTTAAAATACTTAATTTACTACTTAAGGTGTTTATTAAGTATAGTAGTATTGTTACCTAAGGGTTATTACTTTTATACTATATGGGAAAGATTAAATAATACTTCAGGCTAGTATATCGAAGTAAGGTACGCCCCATATATATATTATTCAATATATATTTTTTTAAGTACTTTAGGTATTACATATATATCGATAAAGGCAAGCTTTTACTTTTAGTATTTTTAGTATAGGTAGAAAGTATTACTATTAAGTAATAAGATATTTCTATTAAATACTAGTAGTACTACTTTTTTGCTTTTAGTGTTTTTAGTATAAGTAGAAAGTATTACTATTAAGTAATAAGATATTTCTATTAAATACTAGTAGTACTACTTTTGAGAGGACTATTTTAGGTTTAGCTTTAAATAAGGCTTTTTAGAGCTCCTTATTTTCATAGTATGAAAAGGTAATATCCGAGAGGCTAAAGGTATTATTAGTTTATATATTTATAAAGCGAAAAGTATCATTCTTAGGGTATAAGATGAAGAAGTATAAGTTATATATTAGTATATCTATTTATAATTACTCCTTATAGTATTTAGAATATATTGCCTACTAGTAGGTACTAGTTTTAATAAGGCTATATAGTAATTTAATAATAATTATAATAAAGCTAGGGGGGTATTAATCCTTAAGATATAAGAATAGTTTAGTTATAATATATTTTATAAGCTCTATTTTGGCTTAAGTATAGGCTTATATAATATTATAAAGCTATATTATCATACTAATATACTAGAAGAGAACTAAGGCTATAGCTAAGATTAACTATTAGTTATTTTATTAGATTATTAGTGATTATATTAATATTTCGAATTTATTATTATTTCTAAAACCTTAGATTATAAGTTTCGACTTCTTATATATTTTATTAGTATCTTTATTCTTAATTTTGTTAATAATATAGGATTTAAAGTATTTATAATTTTTGTGGAGGATGGGGTTGTATTAAATATAAATAATTTTAATAATACTATTAGTAACAATATTCTTAATTCTTTTTTTAATTAATTCTTTAAATAGTAGTCTAGGTGTTATAATAATACTTTTTTTATAGAAGTTAAGTACCAATACTATATCTAACTATTTTTTAGTTATAAGGTATATTATAAAATAAGGTTCTTAGTTAAAATCTAGAGAAGTTAGATTATTCTTATAAGTTATATAACTTAAAGTTATTTTAATCTAAAATATTTAAAATTAGAATAATAGATTACTAATTATTTAAGTAAGGGGGGGGTTATTATTATTAATAGTAGTATTATTATTATTATCTATAATAATAGTAATTTATGATATTTACTAAGTATTCTAAGGCTTTATAGGGATGGTTGTAGATAAAATCAAGGTATTACTATAAGAGTATATATCTCTATATAATATTAAATTTCTTATTATAGTAATACTAATCTTTATAAATATCTTATAGGTATTTTTAAGTATTAGTATTTTAAAAAGTATTAGTATTTTGCTAATATAACTTAATAAGATCCCTTAATTACTACTTTTAAAATATAGTTTTATAACTATAGATTAAAATTTTTAGAAGTTATAAAGGAGTTTAAAAATATATATCTTATTATATATAGTAAGGAGGTAGTATAAACCTTATTAGTTATTTTTCTCTTACTATATATATACTAAAGATTAAAGTAGAAAAGTTGTAATATATAAGGTATTTAAGCTGTTATATATTACTAAAGTAGTATTAATAGTATATTTAGTATATTCCTAGTAGATTTTTTTAATAGTTTTATATATAGCATAAGCCTAAGTAATAATATCTAGAGAAAGAGCTAAATCTTCTATAAAGTAGGGGTATACTTTAAAAATAAGTAGAGTAAGTATAAGGCTATTAGGCCTAGTAGTATTATTAATTATTTTATATACTACTTAAAAAGATACTTTTTGAGTAGTAGTAGGTACCTTATTGTAGTAGATCTTATATGTATAGTAGAGAAGCATATAGTATTGCTTAATCTTGCTAATATTATTATATATTTCAATTAGAATAATATAGACTATTAATCCTATTATTTTTACTTCTAATTTAAAATCTTCAGATTGGAATGTTATACTTATATTAGTTATAATAAAATGAGGAAGGCTTTAGTATATATTGATCTAATATACCTTAAAGATTTCCTATATTACTTTCACTAAAATATTTAGTAAAAATTAAGTAGTATTAAATGTTATTATAATATTAATAATATAGAATATAAAATAGCTATTTATATAGAAGATATTAATAATAATTTTTAAATTAAAGTTGATATTACTATAAATAGTATTTCTCTATAGAAATATACTTTTTATTTAATATTGTATTAAATATCTTAAGCTCCTATTATAATATACTTCTCTCTTTTTTATAGAAGATATTAATAATAATTTTTAAATTAAAGTTGATATTACTATAAATAGTAAAATAAAAATGTAAAAGGATTATACTATATATCTAGTACTAGTAACAATACTTTTTAAATACTTTGAAGGTGTAATATTTAACTAGATATCCTACCTTATTGAGGATATCGTAGAAATATATAATAACTAGGTATTTAAAATAGTAGTAGAGTCTCTATATCTCCACCTCTATAAAATATATAGAGGTAATTATTCTCTCTTTATTAAGGAGTAACTATAAATACCCCTATTTTTAAATAACTAGGACGACCTTTTTACTTTAGTAGAGCTAGTTATATATATTATTAAATATAATACTAAATCAATCTATATCTATAAAATAGAATAAAAAAAGGGTATTATATAGTACTATATAAAATATAATAATACCTAGAGGTGTAGGAATATTAATTATTCTAAATATAGTAATTAGAGAGGCTCTACTAAAGTATATTATTACTAGTTTACCTTATAGAGGTATAAGGGTTATAGAAAGGTTAATAGTCTATTTAAATATAATAAACTAGAAATATTTAGTAGTTAAGAAGCTAGTTATACCTGAGTTAGGTAAGATATTTTGAAAAATAGTACTTAAGTAATAATCTTTAAGTATAAATATAAATATAGGGGTTATAATACTACCCTTCTTGTTAATTTTGCTACTAAAAGTATTATTTTAAGTAAGAATATAAAATATTACCTAGTTTTAGAAGATTCTTATAATTTTACCTCTATTAAGAATAATAGGGTCTTTACTAAAAAATAATATTAAAAACTATTTAAAAAGAGTAGTAGTTTTATTTTTAAAGTTATATTATATTTAATATTATATAATAATATTATCAGGCTTATAATCTCGAGGGGGTTCTTTAAAGTTATTATCTAAGCTATTAATACTTTTATACTTTATAAGGAAAGCTTAATATACTATTATAGAGTATACTTTAGGATTAATATTTAATTTATATTAGTTAAATAAAGTATATTTCTCTTTAAGGGTATACCTTATAGATTAGTAACCCGTTTTACTATATATATAGTACTTCCTATTTAAATAGCTATATATAGCTAAATAAAGAAGATAGATATTATTTAGAATAAGTAGTTATAAACTCTATAAGGCTATATAAATAGGATATTAAGTACTATATAGTACTATACCTTAAGGGTACTCTCAGGAGGAATTAAATATATAGTCAACCTAAAATTAATTATTAACTTTCTTCTAGTTATTATTTCTATCATTCTAAACGTATTATAACTCTTAGAATAATATAGTATTACTTATAGTTGAGCTTAGCTAGTTGTAGAAACTCTAAGAGGTTACTATAAGGCTAAAGAAAGCTAACTAATACTTAGGTATACTATAATATATATTTATAAACTAGAAGTAGAATACTATATTTATATAGAAATTTAGTAAGAAAACTTTCTAGATATAAGTAAGTTTAAATATAAAGGTTTTAAGAGCTTCTTTTTTGTTCTTCTTAGAGTTCTTAACTATAATACTTCGAAATATAGTATTTTACTAATTAGAAAAGTATAGCTATTAATATTTATTATTTTCAAAATAATCTTTAATATAGCGAGTTATCTATTCAAACTATAGGTTAAAACTAGGGTTACTTAAGTACTTGAAGTAATACTTAAAAGCCTAATCTTTTAGTATAATCGAAAATACGCCAGCTTATATATAATATAAGATATTAAACTTAAAGTAATAATTACGAAAGATATAGATCTTTATTTTAAATATATTATATAGACCTCTACTATACTTTATACTTTTATTATATAACTTAGTAAGGTCTATAGTATATTTAGCTAAAATATTATTAAAAAGAGTAGTAGAAATAAGGTGTAAGGTATACTTATAGTACCCCTCTTAACGATAAAAAAGCTTTGAGATAGTTAAATATAAGGTTAGTAAGGTTAATTATTATAATAGAAGTCTTCTATCTTATACTATAAGTATATAGGCTATTTAAGTTAGCTATAGGTATTTCTTCTTAACTTTTTACTATAAAAGTATTATTAATATTATATATTCAATTTTAAGTTAGGTATTATAGAAAGGTAGAATAAAGTCTAACTCTTCTAGTATAAAGTTATCAACCTACTTAAAATACTTTTTAAAGTTATTCTTAAAGTTAATATAGTATTTTAAAACCTCTTAAAATTCCTTATAAATCTATAAGGTAAACTTTTATTATTAAGATAGTTAGTAGAATACTATAAAGATTCAATTACTATCTATATTAATTTTAATACTATATACTATAAAATAATTTCTAAAATAGTATAGTATAAAAATACTAGTAAGTTATTAAATTACTAGGGGTTAATCCTTAAAGTCACCTTTAAATATTTCAAAGAATTCAGAATTATAAAATTCTATATAAGTATAGAAAACTATTTAGTATACTATATAAGTAGAGATTTTTATAGAGTTTTTATCTATAATATTCTTAGGGTTAAGATTAGAGATTTAGCTAAAAAGTATTAGTTTAAAGTATTAGTATAATTTTATAAAGATAGGGATACCTAAAGGTATTATTATTATAAGTATAAAAGTATTTAGAGTAAGTATCTCGCCTTTAGGAGTTAATTTAGATATTATTATAAAAATAAGATATTAAAAGAATTTTTAAGAGGTTATATAAGTCTCTTAAAAGTTTCAAACTAGAGATATTATAAATTTCTAATACTAAAACTTTAGTAATAATTTAAAGAGGGTTATTATATTTACTAAATATATTTTTATAAGTAAAAACTAAATATAGTTATGAGTTTTTTAATAGTAATTATTAGAGAGTATTTTATTTTAAAATTAAATTAAGTATAGTTATTAGCTTTTTAATAATAATTATTAGGGAATATCTTATTTTAAAACTAAATTAAGTATAGTTATTAGTATTATAATAATAGTTATTTAT
>QAPF01000529.1:0-25514 GCA_004367935.1 Colletotrichum sidae | reverse complement strand
AATATATTATATAAGATAAAGGATAAAAGGATTAACTTAGTTAATAATACTTTATTAGATAAAATAACTCCTAAAAGTAATTTTAAATAGAAGTAGAGAAAATTATTAAGAATAATACTAAGTGATGATTTATAAATATAATTATATTAAAGTTTTTAAAAATTTATATAGAAGAATATTTTACTTTAGAATAATTGAATAAGATTAAAAATATTATATAGATTATTTATAGAAATTTGAAAAAAAGCTTCTAATAGAAGGTCTAAAAGCTTAAGAATAAAAACTAGCATATAATTTTAATTACTATAGAAAACTATTCAAATTAGATATATTATTATAAATAATTAAAATAGTCCTATATAAAGTATAATAAGTAAGATTAATTCTAATTTCTAAAGAATTAATTAAAAATATTATGAAAATACTAAGGGTTTATATTTAGAATAGAATTCTTAAGTATAATTATACTATATATTAAAACTATTTCTTTTTTATTAAAAAGAAGAATAATAAGATAAAACTTATTAACTTAGCTACTAAGATTAATAGTATTATAATCTAAGATATAGAGTTACTACTAAAAGCTAATGAATTCTCAGAAGACTTTAATATATCTAAGTTTTTATTCCTTCTTAATATTTTCTCAAGATATAATTAAATTCTTTTTAATCTAAAGAATTAGAATTTAACTATTTTTACAACCTTATTAAACCTATTTAAATATTATATTTTATTTATAAGAAGTACTAATTCTATTATTCAGTTTATATAAATTATAATAAAAATCCTCTATAATCTAATTCCCAACTACTATAAAGTATTCCTAAATAATATTATAATAGAAGGATTAATAATTATATATAATAGTAAAGATAACTTATAATATCTAAGTATTTACAAATATACTCTGAAATATATTCAGAATATTAATAGAATTTTTATAAATATTAAACTAACTAACTATATAATTATAGTAGTTAAATTATAATAAGTATAAGAAATAGTTACTATTATAAATTATATATATAAAATATATAGTTAATAGCTAAAAGAATTTAAAGTTATTAAAATAAAAGAATAGAAAGTATATTAAAATTTATTAGAAGTTAGAATATTCTTAAGTATTATTATATTTTACTATATTTAAATAAAGTATTATTCTACTCTTATATATTTTTTAATAACTTACTTAAGAAGAATATTCCCTCTTAATAGTTAGAGCTATAAAGGATAGTAATTAAATAGTTATAAAATAAACTTTATAATATTCTTATACTTATTTCTATTAATTATAGCTAAGAAGGAAGATAGATCTACTTAATAGTTAATACTAATAGAACTAGTTAGAATATAGTTTTAAGATAATGTATTAAATAGAAAAAAGTTATTACTTATTATAAGAATACATTATTTATAGGTCTAAAATTTAATTATAATATAAAGAAGAAAGAACTTTAAGGATTACTAAAAGCTTTAAAATAAGTTTATGATTATCAATATAACGAGTATTTCTTACTAGAAATAGATATAAAAATACTAGTAGCTCAGCTTAATAATATAATATTAAACCTTTTAGAAGTACTTATTATTTATTAAATACCTTAAATATAGATCTTTAACTTTAAAGTCTATGATATTAGTAATATAGTAAATTTAATAGCTAATAAATTATTTCAAAAGCCCTTTAGGCTATCTAATAGAAATAATAAAGCTAGAGAAAGAAATATATATAATTAGATCAATAAGTAGATCTTTTTTATAAATATAAATATACAAGCTTTCTTTAATAGAATATATATTTTTAGTAATAAATAGTATATAGAAGAAGTTTTTAATATAGATATTAATCTTTCTATAAGTAGTACTATAAACTCCAAATTAGTACTCCTTATAATTATATTAAGTAATTTATAAGTTTAATTATATAAATCTTAGTAGATTACGTATTATTTAATAATTCTAAAGAGGCTATTTAGTATCAATTCTAACTATTTTAGAATATTTAAATATAAAGCTTTAATATCTTAGCTATAGGACTAACTATTTTTTATATAAGTAGTATTATATAAACCAATACTTTAATAAGTAGAAGATAATCTTATAGTATAATAGAAGTTTATTATTATAATATATAATAAGAATAGTTATTATAGTTAAAAGGTAGTTTTCTATAAGCTATCTAATTAATATTACTAAATAGATATTTATAAAGAGACATATAAAATAGTAAAGTATTATCTAAACTGTTAATTATACTAAATTAGGTATATAGATAACCTTTATAGTTTTACTATTCTATATAAATATTTATTTAATAGAACTAATTTAGATATTTAGAAAGTAAATAAGTAATATCTTATTAAGGTAAGAGACATGTTTACTCAATAGTTAGAAGTATAATAGCTAAATAGGGTAGTTTCTAAAGTTATTATAAAGCTCTTATAAGAAGAAGTAATCATTTAGTATAGTTTCTATAGTATACTTATTATTAAGAATAAATTAGAAAATAAGTAGTATATTATTAAGTTTAATAAGAAGTATGATATGAAGTAGTAAGTTACTTCTAATTCTAATCTTCAAGTTAATAGTATAATTAAAGTTAAATATTAATTCATTATTTATATTTTATTAGTCTGGATAGTAAGGGGTAGTAATAAAGACTTTGAATTCTTACTATTTATAGTACTATTTGCAGACTGAATAATAATTTGAATATTAATAAAATATATTTCTGTCTATCTTAAGTATAATTATAAAGTAATAATACTAATTGAAACCCTAATATTTATATAGAAAGTTTTAAATTAAATAATAGTATAAATAAAAGAAGAAGAATTATAATTAAAAATAAAAGTATTTATTTAGCTAGATAAAGATAGAGAGAAAGCTGTAAAGATGATTATAGAACAATATTAAAAAGTAGTAGAAGGTTTTAATATTTAAAAGGTTAATACCTTTTAGAATAAGAAGCTGGAAGTTGGAAGTCTTGTACTAATTTATAATATAAAGAAAATAATTAATAAATTATTAGAATAAAAGTTAGAATAATAATAGATTAAGCCCTTTTAAATCTTTTTATATATATTAAATTCTTTTTTATATAAACTAACAACTTTCATAAAAAAGGAAACTTAAAGTTCAACTTATAATAATAATCACTTATAGAAATTTATCTAAATACCTATAGAATACTAAAAACTATTAAATTTAAATATTTATAAATTTAAATTAGAGTTAGAATTAGGAAAGATCTTCTTAACAAAAAATAAACCTATAGATATTAAAAAGATAGAAGATTATAAAAAACTTATAATCCTCAAAGAAAGTAATAGTATTAAAAAAGATATATTTTTAACTTAATAATAAGTATACTTATTAAGTATTTAGAAAATTACTAATATAGTACTAAAGAATTCTAGATTTAAGATCTATCTTTCTAAGTAAAACCTAGAGAAGTAAGTAATATATTAAGAAATATCTTTCTAAGATTCTAACTTCTCTCTAGATAATATTTAGAAATATAGATATATATTTATAAATCTGAAGGAATAGTTTTATTTATTCTTGTTTTATTATATACTTTATAAAAAAGCTTAATTTTCTAGCTTCTAAGTTTAGAATCTTAGATTCTAAGTTATTCTCCTAAGTTTTAAAGAAGAGAGGTTATAAGTTAGAAAAGATAGTATTTTATTCTACTATTTCTACTATTTTAAATAGTTAAAAAAGCTAGTTTTAAACTTTAATAATTAAAGTATTTTTTTTTCTTTTAGATTATATAACTATTTATTTTAAAAAGAAAATTAAATATCTAGAAGAATATAATAGAAAATAAAGAATATAATAAAAGAAGGTTCTATTTATATTTATAAGTTTATTCTATATTCTTTATTTCTTTTACTTTAGTATTTCTTTTATTAAACTAAAGTTTAGTTAAAAGTTTCCTATTTTATAATTTTAATTCTTTATTAAGTTTTAATATTTTTCTAAATATAAAAGAATAGTTTATTTTAAAGTAGTTAAAATGGAGATTATATATAAAGGGATAAATAATATATATAAAAATAGTATTAGGAATATAATATAATATCTTCTATTAAAGAAAATAATATTAAGAAATTAGCTAAAATTGAAACAAATTATTAATAATAATTTAGTCTTTTTAAAGTTCTAAAGGATTTTAGATTTAGAAATAGAGGAATTATTATACTTATTATTTAACTAATCGTTTTTATTAGAATATATCTAATTATAATCTTATTACTATTAAATTCTAATATAATTAAAATTATAAGTTTTTTAAGTTTTATAAAGGAAATAGTTAGTATAGAAAGTTCTAAAAAGAGAGATATATTTAAAATAGTATTTATAAACCTAAGAATTAGTTTTTGTACTATATATAATATATATTTATTCTTTATAATAATTATAGAATATTCTATTCTAACTATTATCCTTCTAAATAAAAAAGCTATATATAGTAGCTAGATAATTAATAATTTTCTAGATCTACTAGTTATTAGAATAAATAATAGTTTAATAAATAAAGACTTTTTATTAAAGTATAAATACTTTTTTAATATATAAATAGACTTTCTTATAGTCTTATAGATTTATAAAGGTATATCAAAAAGTTATTTATATAACCCGAGGTTTTTTATAGATTTAGAATTACAATATAAATACTACTTTAAAATACTTATTTTAAGAGATATTAATATCTAGGAATATAAGACTAGTAACTACTTAGTAAATAAGTTAGCTTATAGAAGGAGATAAAAGGAATACTAATGACCTATAGTTAATTTAACTAAAAGAATTAAAACTTATAAATATATACTATTTACTACTTTCTTAAGTATAAGAAAATTAATATTATAAATTTAATAAGGAAAATAGGATTCTTTAAATTTATAAGAATAAAAGATATTAATATTCTTAATTAGAATAAAATAGTTATATTAAGCTAAAGTTAGCAGAGGTTAATTATAAAGAAAATAAAGTACTAACTAGTAAGTTGTAGATAAAAAAAAGAGAAAGATTCATGAGATATAAGTTAGAAGAAGTATTTTTATATTTCTAGTAATAATAAATATATAGTTATAACTAAAATAATATTAAATAATCCTATTAGTTATAAGAGAAGAATTCTTTTATCTAAAAGACTAATTATTCTTTTTAAATGAATTAGTTAAAAGTAATATATTTATAAATTTAGAGTTATTTAAATGAATATTTTTACTTTCTAATGAAGTTTTAATTCTCTCTTTAATATACTAATAGATATATTCTAATCTTTCTAAGTTTAAATAGGACTTTTCCTTTAATAGATACTTTTTCTAAAGAAAGTATTATTTATATTATAATTTAGATCTTTAAATACTCTTTTTATTATTTAGATAACTCTCCTTCCCTCTTAATACTATTTAATAAAAATCCTACTTGATATTATAATAAACCTAATAGAATCTTCTATTTTTAACAATTTATATACTTTAAATAATAACTAGTATTATTAGTAAAGTATAGAATTAGAAACTTTTTATCTATTTTTAAACCTATAGAATAGAATAAATCTAGCTCCTATGGTACCTTCTAAAGGCTAGTTCTACTAAGTATATCTAGAAGGCTATAATAATTATCTTCTATTTCATATAACTATATATAACAAATAGTCTAGAAATTCTAATATTAATATTAAGCTTTTATAAGAATAACTTCCTCATTAGTTTAAGTTAAAAGAGCTAATAATAGTAGAATATTTACTTAATTACTTCTAAGCTATAATTATTAGAAATACTTATACTATAAATTAAAATAATCTTATATAATACCTAATTAAACTATATAACCTTATTAATTAGATTGAATAGTAAGAAGTACTAATTTAAAAAGTTTAATTGATAAACTTTATATAAACTATATAAAGTTATATAATAGATATTCTAATTTGCTATATAAATATAAATAACAATTCTAAAGAAGAAGTTAGATAATATAAATAGTAGTATATAAAGAAATACTTTATACTCCTATTCTTTTTATATGGAAGTAGTATAATAATTTAAATAGATTTCTTAATAGACTAATAGTAAGACTATATATAGTATTATAATATATAATAAGTTTATAAGTATAAAAAAGAAAAATTTGTTAATACTTTGAAATTTATAGATTTATATATAAGAAGAAGTAAGAAAGAACTATAATATTTAATAAATTTATAAATTTATATTATACAAATTATATAATATTTCAAGTAAATATTAATAGCAATACTGTTTAATTAAATATAATAAGTTTTTACTATTATAAAGATCTTATTTAAGAAATACAGCTATAAGTATATAATGAATAATTAGTAGGTTAAACTTATCTAAGAATTTTATAACTTATTACTATTTAGTGAACTATTTATATTAAATAGAACTATATAAGATATATGAAAGGTAGATTATTAATATAATAATAAGGTTAATAAGATGGATTAAATATTTAGAATATAATATAACTTTTTCTAATATTTTAAAATTAATATTATGAAGAAGTATCTATTTACTATAGTATTAAAAGTAGTATTGAATTTCACTCTAATAAATAAGCTTTAATTAGTAAGAAAACTCTTAGTAAAATATTTATAACTCCTTTAACTATTCATCAAACTCAACCTTTTTATGAAAACTATTACTAATATTATTTAGAATACTATCTATTAAAATAATCTCCTTAAAGCTGAAATTAGAAAGCTTCCATAAATACCTATAGGAAGTTATATACAAAGGAATTAAAATATAGAGAAGTCATCTTATTTAATTCCTAGCTTTTAGAACTAAAGATCTAATAGAGAGTTCTATTTTAATAAAGTTAATAGATTAAGAGTTATATTTAAGATGTTAAGGGAAAGATTTAAGTTAATATTAAATAATAAATATCCTTTTTTAGTAGAAGACTAGTATTTTAATAGTAAATCTAGATAAAGTTATTTCTTAAATTACTATAATATAAACCTAAGGATTAATTAATAAGACCTTATAATATAGTAAAAGAGTGTTAAATAGGAAATCTACTTCTATAATACTAAAAGTATATTTTAAGTAGTATAATATTTAAATTCTTAGGAACTTAATATACTTCTCTATTTAAATCTATAAGATAGTTCTACTATTTATTAGATACTTAAGGAAGTAAATCTATAGTATACTAAGAGTAGTTATAATACTAATAATAACCTATTTAAATGTAAATAGCAACTAGTAAACAACCTCTTAATAAATTTATAAAAAGCTAATATTATTATATTTCTTATTAGTAATAGTAATATGTACTAGATTAATCTTATAGTTAATTAGATAATAAGGAGGATCTTTTATTCTAATTCTATATAGGAAGATTCTAGTAATAACTATTATATTGAAATAATAGAATAAGTATTATAATTCTATATTAATATAGAAGTTTTACCTAATATAATTAAGCTGTTTAAAACTAGTATTTAAATAGTATTAATAGACCTTTAGTATAACTAGTTTACTTATAGTTTTTAAATAGTAGAATAATCTAGAGTATTTATTTAGAATAAAATCTTTAATACTATATATTTACTATAAATTTTAATAGATAAATAATATAAATATAAGAATGAAGTTCTTTTAATTTTATAGTAATTATTAATTATAAATAAATACTTTAAACCTTATAATAATCTCTATAGGAACCTATTAATATAAAGAGTAATTCAGACCTATAAAAACTATAAGATGATAGGTTACTTCTTATTTATCTTTAATAATAACCTATTATTGATATTAAAAAGATATTTATAAAGCTAAATACTAATTAGATAACTATCCTAATAATAATTAAAAGTATTAAGATTAGAAAAGTTGATATTTAGGCTTTAGAGAATATTATAGAGTAAGACTTACTAGATCGACTTAATATTAATATAAATATTATACTAGAGCTTTTGAAATAGATTATAAATATATATTCTATTTAAATTTATTCTTCTAATACTAGTTTATTAAATCCTTCTAATACTACATTTATAATCTTAAATTAATATTCTATTTTATCTTAACTATTCTAATCTATATAACTATATATATTCTTCTAGTTATATAAAAGAATAATTTATAAACTAATAAGTTAATTACTAAGTTTAAATTAAGTAGAATACTCGTATCAGATTAATAGTCTATATATTTTTATAATTTCTAATATAAAGAAACTAGCTAAAGTTCATTTAGAAATTAATCTAAGATAATTATTAATAGGTAAATAATAAATAGATAAAATTAACTAATAGAAATAAAATTAGAAATAGAGAAGAACTTAAATAACTAGATTAATAATAATTATAATAATATAAAAAGATTCTCTTTTAGTTAAACTTACTATATAAAACTTCTAATAAGTTTAAAGGGAGGATTATAATAAGCCTAAGCCTAAGGTTTTTTTTATTATATAAATAATATATATATATATACTATAAGCCTATATCTATAATATTTATCTTCTAAATAATAATAAGAGATATATAATTTACATACTATTCTACTCTTCAGATTTCAAAATACTACTTTTATAATTAAAATACTTTTTATATTATAAATCTACGAATATAATACTCTTTATTTAACATATTTTTCTAGATTTTCCCTCCTATTTTCTATTACTATAGGATTAGGTTTAGAAGAGGTTGTTTTATTCATTTATTTTAGTTATTCTAGTTTAAGCAGCTAGCGCTTATTTTACTAGATAATTATTTTTTAAATATGTATAAGCTACTTATTAATTATAGCTTTTAGGATAATTTTATCAAAACTTAATCTAATCAACTAATAGCTTTAATGATAAGGATTATAATTAAATCTCATTATACTTATCTTATACTTCTCTTCTTATAACTAGCTATATAGAATTTAAAAAGATTTTAAATCTATTATAAAAATATGAATATAGAAGAATAATAAGTTATAAGATGCCTAATTTTTAATATTTTATTTTACCTTATCTTTAAGAGGTTTAAAAAAGTTCTTAACTCTATAACCTTAGTAATTACTTTTAACTATATATATTAAGCCCTAACTTTAATAAAGCTCTCCCTATATAAAATATTACTATAAAGTCTTCTACTACTAAAAGATTAAATATTAGAACTAGAAGTATATTTATTTATAATAATAAGTATTCTTATTACTATTTTAACTAGTTATAAGCTAGTATTAGTATAAATACTATTATTAAGTAATATTTATAGTTAAATCTATATATATAGTAAAAAGCTTAGATATCATTCCAAATATGGAGCAAAAATAACCGAATAGCTATAATATTCTATATACTATAGATATAGTAGTTTAAATACTATAACTATATTTTAATATATATCATACTTTAGTTTATATATTATAATTATAATATATTATATATTATAGTCATAGTAGTTTGTATATTATATTAAGGTATATATATTATAGTTATAATATTCTATATACTATAGCTATAGTAACTTAAATATTATAGTTAGAATTAGAATTCTAATAGTATTAGAATAATAACCAGAACTTTAAAATGAACCTTTTATATAAGGAATTTTGATGTTCTTATAAATAACTATTAGAACTAATTAATTATACTATTAATCGGATTATTATTCCTTTTCCTATTTAAATATTATTATTAAGAATATCTTGAATAAGTCTATATATTAAGAAAACTACTTTCATTATATTATGTTTCTTCTAACTTTATAGTTATTTATAATAATAACTTAACTGTTGAGTTATAGTGTATTATGTATTTAGCTTCCTATCTAGTGGGTAGCTTTATATAATACTTAGTATTAAATTTCTATAAAAAAAAACCCAGTAATATACTATAGTTTATATATGTTTCTCTATAGTTATAGTGTATTATGTATTTAGCTTCCTATCTAGTGGGTAGCTTTATATAATACTTAGTATTAAATTTCTATAAAAAAAAACCCAGTAATATACTATAGTTTATATATGTTTCTCTAGGTAAATATAGTAAAAAAGACCTAGTGGTATAACATTTAGTTTGAATTTAATTCTAACTTAGAAATATATAAGTAATAGAGTGATAACTAGATGTATAAACTTACTAATATAAGTTGTATAACAGTCTTAGTAGTAGCTTCAAAATATTAAACTTACTATAACAGTACTTATAATATTAACTTATACTAACTAGTAATAATACTACTAGTATATCTTAGTAATGCCGGTCTTATAGATAAAAGAGAGTAATAGACTATAGACTAGTTTTCTCTTTATTCTATAATAATACTACTACTACTACTAATAATAATAATAATAATAAGAATATAGACTACTTCTAACTATTATTACTATATTCAACTCCTATAACCTTAATATAAATCTTAATCTTATTAAAGCTATTGATAATTATAAGGATTATAGCTATTTTTATAAGGGTTTAAATAAGTAATTATTATATAAAAGCAATTTTAGTATTCTTTCTAATTCTTTTAAAAAAGTTTTAATTAAGTTTAATTTTGAAATATTACTAGTAGATAAGGCTATTAGTATAATTAAGAAGTATAAGATTAAAAGAATAAAAAAGAATCTAGTATTTAAAAGTAGGATATTTAGTAATAATTCTAAGTACTTTAAATATATATTAGAAGTAGTTTGTTAGATACTACTTTATTCTAAAAAGATATATATATTGAAATCTATAGTAGTTATTAATTAATAGTTAGAAAGGTTTAAGATAGTATTAGTAGATAAGATAACCTAAGGTTAGAAATACTGTAATTTGAAGATTTAAAGTAATTATAGTTATAGCAGTTAGTATAAAGTGGGTTGGAGTATAAGTTCTAGCTAGATGCTAAATATTTTCTATATGAAGCAAAAGGCTTTAACTATTGAATTATATATCTATCTATCTGTTCAAATAAAAACTATAAAAATACTATTAATAATATTTCTCTATAAAACTATATTCTTTTCAGAATTATGGTTAATAATCTAGGCTTCTATTATAGTATACTTCTTTATCTCTTTTTTATACTCTTCTTATCATCTTATATTTCTTTATTTCTATCTAGTCTTCTTACTATTCTTACTTTTTGTAATTCATCTTTCCTTCTATATTATTGGTTAATATATTATTATAAATCCCTCTGAAGCTTAATTATGAGATAGCTTAGTTATATTATTCGTAGGATTGTCTTTACTATTAATCTAATAGATTTCAAAGATCTTCTTTTACCTCTATAATTATCTAAATACTTTAATCTTAATTTCAAAATACTCTTATCATAGTATATAGTTTTATTAAACTAGTAATAAGTAAGTACTAAAAAGTTAAGGAGATTTAACAACTCTTAATTATTAAAGAATCAGTCATTTCAGAATGATATCTGAAAATAATATTCATATGAATATAGATAGTAATATAATATAACGTTTAAATTCTACAGAAAGTAAGGAACTTTATAGTTTTATTATCTAAATAGAGTTTATTTATAGAAAGGTTAACCTTATATTATATAGAACTTTCAGCTCTACTACATTCAGGCTGAAAATAGTCTGTTTAGTAAATATTTCAATCTCAAAAGTCTAATAATAGAGAATATAAATAATTAAAGTCCGATAATTCTAATTCTATCTATTAAGTTTCGATAAATAATAGAAGATAGAGAGTTTATGAGAATAATAGAAAATACTTAAGCACTTATTTGTTCAAAATAGGTTATGAGGATAAATTTGAGAAATAGCTAAATAGTTAGAACTCTAATATCCTCCTTTAAAGTATATAAGATAAATGAATCTTTTATAACTTAAAAATAATAGAAATTCTAAAAACTATATAGGAAAAATAGAGAAACTTTAAAAGATTAAAGTCTAAAAAACCTGAAATGTAAAGGAGTTTTAGACGAAAAGGCTTAGAAATAGAATAAAGAAAATTGGAGAAAATTACAGAAACCTAAAACTAATGAAAGTTCAAAGAAAAGATTAATCTTGAGAAAATAGACTATCAAGACTATTTCTTTTATAAGAAGGGTGAATATTGATATTATTCTATAGAGCTTTCTTAATAATATTATTAGATTCAACTTGGCCTAAAGGCTTTTTTCAAAACTTAGATATATTATTTTTTATATTAATATAATAAAGATTAATCTAAGTATCATAAATAAGATCTCTAACATAATACTAATAAATGCTAATTTACTTAGTCTTTTTAAAAACTTCAGTATTTTTAGTAAGCTTTTAAGCTAATTAATTATCTATAAAGATAATTAGCTTATTAATATCTTCAAATCTTAATTCTTTTTTAATAAAATCATAGTTATTATATAAGTTAATAGCTTTTTAGTAATATCTATTTAATTCATATACTAAGCTGTTGAAATAGATAAAACTATTATTCTTTATCTAATTAAACTATAATTTATTATATTCTAAAACCCTAAATTAATTTTCAAGAATATTTATGTCTCTAGACTAAATAGTATTATAAGTTCAAAAATTCCAAGTTAAATAAGTCTTATAACTATAGGTAATTATAAACCTTTTTTTACTTTTAAATTAAGCTTCTTAGAATACTTATCCTTAGCTTTGTAGTAATAGATATTAATTTATATTTCTATACTATTAATAGAATATTTAGTTTTGAAACTTTAATTTATATAAAATATTAAATTTAATAGTAGAATAAGATATTCTATTATAAATATGAATAAAGGTTAATATAGCTACCCCCTAAAAGTATAAAGGCAAGTTAGAGTTATAAAGAAAGATTCTAGTTTTTCTCATTATAATTCTTATAGTTTTATAACAGAAAGTTAGATTAGAATTATATTTTTAAGCTTAATATTCCTTTTATGATCTTCTTCTTCTTCTTCTTTTTTAATTTTAAAATTAAATCATATAAGATCTTTAGTTATATTATTAGAAACTACTTTAATTATTTTTCCTTAAGTTAAAGTCATACTAAATAACTCTAAATTATTAGTTCTATCCTTTTTATCCTTCTTCTTTTTAAAAAAACCTCAGAAAACCCTCATTAACTTTAAATCTTATTTGAATAGAAGTTCTTTCAAAATAAAGATTAAAATAACTCTCTTTTTAGTATAATTAGTCTTTTTATAATAACTATAGAAAATACCTTTCTATTTCTTTTCAGACTTCTTGATAGTCTTAGTAGAATACTATAGAATAACCTTATTCTTAAAGGTTTTCTTAAATATAAAATCAACTAAAGAAGTCTAGGTTTTCCTTCTAAATTTGTCTAATAAATAAGAAAGTAAAAAGCCTAACTTGTAAGAATCCTTATTAAATCTAAGATTCTAATTAATAAAGATAATAAAGCTTCTATAGTTTCTATCTAAACTATTTAAAATATAAAATATAATAGTTTCATTAGATAATTTAACTCTATCATAAGAAATATTATTGATAAGTTCTTTTATCTTATTTAATTATTCTTACATAAACTTAGAATTACTAAAAGTAATATTAAAAAGCTTTTTATAGATAAACAACTACTTTAAAAAACTAGTTAGTTTATAAAGTCTTTTTAAAGAACCAAATATATAAAATATATTAAAATTACTCTTAACAAATCTTAAAAGACTATCTTTTTAATCTAACTATATATAATTAAAAGCCTTCTTATACTTATTAGTATCAATTTCAATACTAAACTTAGTTGCACTTATAAAAACATCTTTATTAATAAGTAAAGCTTTTATATAGATAGACTAAATATTAAATTTTTAAGTCTCTTTTAACTTAGGAATAAAGTATAACTTGGAATTATCTATATTCTTAAATAATAACTTCAAAAAGTAAAGTAATTATTTCATAAAGAATTGATCTAAGTCTAAAAGTAGAATTAAAGTACTAAGGGTCTAATTCTAATAACTATTATTAACTAAAACATCCATCATAATATACCTCAATAATCAATTAATAGATTAATACTCCTATAACTTATAGTAGTCTAAGATTTAAATCTTATTAGAAGTATTCTTTTATAAAAGTCAAAGATAATTTAAAGTTCAAATTTATAAAAGTCTTAGTAGGCGTAAGATTCTAATTGATAAAAGTCTTAATAGACTTAACGTATAAAAGACTCCCAGCTTCTACTACTTAACTTTCCCTTTTATGAGCCTAGTAGTAAGTCTACTACTGTAATTAGTATAATCTCCTTATAGATTTATTTAATATTAAGCGAATCAATTAATAAGAAGAATTAATTAATTACTAAAATAGATTCTAAAGGAATAAGCTATAGAGCTTTATAGAAATAGTTAAGAGAGGCTTTATATAGATAGGTAAATAAAGGAAGGCTTAAGATTAATTGATATAATCTCTAGTACAACCTAAATAGATATTAATAAAAGTATAAATGGTAATACTATAATAGGTATAAATAGAAATGTAAGATAAAGAGAGAAGTTAATATAAAGCTAGACTTATAACTTATTAAATTAGTAGTAAGTAATTAGTAAAGAACTAGGAGGATTGAATAACTCTTTACTACTAAATATTAAGTTATTTAGAATAATATCTGAAAATAGTACTAATATCAGTATAACTAGTAATAGAGATAAGAAGTTTAGATTCTATAGGAAGGAGAGAACTACATAATATTGATATCTTAATATAATTTATTTTCAAAAAGGTTAACTTTTTATTATATAAAGCTTTTAGCTCTGTTATACCTAGGCTACTGAGTAGTCTATTTACTTAACATTTTAATATAATAGTTCAATCAATTAAGAGTATAAATGATTCAAGTAGTATGACTTTAATTCTAATAATTGATTTTCTATAATAAATAGAACATTAATAAGAGTAAGAGAGAATACTCAAGCCTTTTTTACCTAAAATAGGTTATTGGAATAAATATGAGTAAAATCTAAACAGCTAGAACTCTAACAAGTTTAATAAAGTATTTGAAGAAAGAATAAGAATTAACATGAAATACTGTTAATATTATTAATATTTCTAGCTATTTAGTTATTTACTTAAAGGTAGTAGGGATTATAGATTTTATATTGACTCTTATAGTTATTTTATAGATTCTAGAAGCTAGTACATTTCATATAGCTTTCTTTAACTTGATAGAAGAAAAATTGATAATAATATTTTTGAGTTTAAAGGTATTATGACTTTTATTAGTCTTTTCTACTTTTAGGATAATAATAAGCTTTATATAAAGATTTATAGCTAAAGGCTCAATTAGGGAAGGTATAATAGTAAGAAATGGGTCTCTATAGGTTATAAGACTTCAATTTAATAGGCTAATTAGTAGTAGCTATAAGAAGGCTTTTATCTTATAGTAGCCTTAGACTATTATATTACATAATATATAACAATCTTAGTTATCCTAGCTCTCTATATAAACTATAAGATATATTTTTGTAATTATCCCTTCTTTATAAGTCTTAGGCCCTGAGGCCTATAAATAGTATATAGCTATCTTTAAAAACATTTTTACTAACTATTTGCTGACTATTTAGTAATTTAATTAATTAAATAACAATTAAATAATAGAGTAATAGTTAAGATAGAAAGTTCTTTCTATACATATATCAAAACATAAGGTTCCTATCATATATATATATTCATATATAAAGCTCTTATTACTATATTAAGTTAATAAGGCTTATTTTAGATTCTTTGGTAATCTAAAAAGTCTTTGAATCATTAATAAGACTTTAATATAATAATTAGTAAAACTAATATATTAACTAGAAGTCTTTAAAGTAAAATCTAAAGTATCTAACCTCTTTAGTATATTAACTGAATATCTTTAACTAAACGTAAGGCATCTAAACCCTTTCCATATATAGGGCCTTTTATAAGACATCCTAATACTCATTAAATAGTTAAAACTTCTTATAATTGATTAAAGTGTTAAAGTATTAGTATATACTTAGTAGCTTATCTACCCTTTGGAATAATTTTATTATACTTTAACTTTCTAACCTTAGATTCCATATAACTGTAGGCTTTCTTCAATAAGCTTTTCATAATAGGATATTTATGATAAATCCTTATAGGATAGCCTAGTTTCTAATAGAATATATAACGCTTATTATAAAAATAAGTAGTTATAATATAGCTTAATTTATTATATATTTTATGTAAAGGGTAGGCCTTAAGATATAATGTCTTTATTAGAAAGCTTCTTAATATATTAATCTCCTTATAAAACTTAAGTATTAACCTCTTAGTAATAATACTTCTAATATTACTAAAAGTTCCCTCTTAGAAACCTTTATAGGAGGTATATAGAGTTTCTTAAAACACTTAACTACTAGAACTACTACTCTAAGTATTTAATTATTAAACTTCTAATATCATAAAAATTATTATAATTCAACCTTAAGTTACTAGAAGAAGGTAAATATATAAAGTCTTAAGACTTCTATAGAGATATTTAAAGCTTTCTAAGTTACTAACTATTTAATATAAAACTTAAGTAGGGACTAATCCTTATACTGAAGTATATAAAGTATATCATAGTAGTATAATTCTTATAAAATAGGATTAGTTAACAATAGGTAAGTATATACTATTAATTTAGCCTACATAGAGTTTGATAATAATATATAGTGACAGTTATACTATTAGATCTATAGGCTATATGATAGCTTTAGTCTAATTTATTAGATCCTAAATAACTTAGAAGTTTATAATTACAATATATAGCTACCTGAGATTATTATTAATTAATCTCTCATTTTATATAAAGTGGTACATTTATAAAAAAGGCTATAGGCGTAATTAGGAGGTTTAAAATAATTGCTATAGTTAGAAGCCTTTAGAACTAATAGTATTAAGATTACGAATAATTTAATACTAAATAGTTATACTAATATAATTCGTCTAAAGAAAGACTATTTCTTAAGAAGGTATATAAGTATTACTATAATAATATTGCTTTATTCTATAGTTACTATAGAAGTTAATTCTAACAGTATAATTACTATTATTATAATATAAACTACTATGTTATTTAATCCACTAATAGGTAAGGGTTTTACTATATATTTACTAGTAGCTTTAGAGGTTTCTTTAGGTATAGTTATTTTTAATACAATTATAGATATCACTATAAATACTACATATTCATATATTATATATTTAAATATAGCTATTTCTAATATAAATACTGAGTATTTAGCGACGATTTATTATAATAGAGCTATTATTGAAATCCTAGCCTTATTCCTCTAATAGGTAGAAGTTGAAGAATTATAAGGATTTATAGCTAAAAGCCTAATAAGAGAAAGTATAATAATATAGAATAAGTCTATATAAATTATAAGACTTTAACTTAATAGGCTAACTAGTAGTAGCTATAAGAAGGCTTTTATTTTATAGTAGCCTTAAGTGATTATATTATACACTATATAATAATCCTAGTTATATTAGCTTTCTATATAGGCTATTGGGTATATCTTTATACTTTAATTAAGATACTATATGTTTATTATTAGTAAATAATCTACTAATAAAGATGTTATATGTTTATTATTAGTAACTAATCTATTGGTAAAGATATAAAGTTCAATCTCTCTAATATCAATAGGAATAATATTCAGCTCTATCCTAAATTATTTATCTATTCTATTAAGTATTTGTTAAGTCTTTAAATATTTCTTTCTATAAGGTCTTAATATTCAACTATAGTAGAGAGGTTGAAATGTACTTCTAATTAGTGTATAGAAATGATATATACTTCTTATATTTATAATTAAAGATATACTTATCTTATCATACTAAATATATAATTAAAAAGTCTGATCCTCTTATTTTAACTTTTTCAAATAACAGTTACATTTTTATTATCTTTCAAAGTTATTATATTTCTATTAGAAATAAAAGGCTTGTTATTAGTAAATATTAACTTTAGCTTTACTATATATCCTACTTATTAAAATTGCTCTTCATCTTTATTATAAAATTGGGATAAATAAAGGCTAAGAATATTATTAAGCTATATTTCTATAATATTAAAGTATAAATTATCTAGTCTAGGAATTATAAGATATAAGATATATATTAAAGCTTCTATTCCTAGCCTTTATTTATAATAATTAAAACATATTATACATTAGTATATATATAACTTTATAAAGTTAAAGGATAGTTTATCTAGACTAATAACAATCTATTGAAATGTTAGGTAATAGGTATTTACCCTATAGTAGTATCCGACTTACTATTAAATCTTCAGTAGAATATTCTACCTCGTTCTCTTACAGGGTACTTACTAGTAATTAACTTTAGTATGCATAATTACTAATATAAGCCTATATTACTCGAATATTATAATAATTACTAATTAGAATATTCTAGAACTAAGTGTAGTACTATAAGAAAAGGCTTTTATACCCTCTTTTGGTATATCTTTAGATCAACTAATAACAATATTCTTTAATTAAATATAACTATTATTTACTTTTTTATACTATATCCTCTTTCTTAAAGAATATCTAGTATATATACCTTTAAAATCCAATATCACTTTACTATATATAAGCTATTTACCTACCTGCTTTTTAATAAATTATAAGCCTAGGATTTTATTACTTATATTATTCTATTAAATCTCAATATTCTTTTTATTGAATTAAATGAAACTTAATAATCGAATTATCTAATGTATCTCGAAAGATTTCGACTATTTCTCTCGGCTAATACAATATTCAGTATAGTTATTTTATATATATTCATATATTCAAACTCCTTCTTTTCGACTTACTAATAACTCTAGAGTTACTATTTCGATATTACTCTACTTCTTTTGTAAAATACTTATTCGACTTATTCAAATTAACTTTTTTGAAAATCGAACTAATTTATCAATAATACTATTTAGCTATCAAATAATATTTTAGCCTTACTACCTAGTTAAATTCTTAGCTATTTTCAGAAGCCTTTTAGCTAAAAATATGCTATATTTATAATGTTAGCTAATATTGTTAAGGCTATTACAAGCTATTTCATACCTGAAAAACAGAAGCTTATAAATAGTAAAAACTAGTCTTCCTAGTTTAGTTCCTTAAAGTTATAATTTAAACTTCTAGATTTATTCAATTTTTTAAAAGATGAGGAGGCCTATAAAGCTATAACTAAAAATAAAAATTTCAAATACTATTACTTATATGATAACATATTACTATAGAGCCCCTAAGCCTTATTCTTAACTCTTAGGACTCCTATACAATTATAACTATTTTAAAAGCTAGTTATAAAGGTATTAGACTTATACTATAATAATAGTTATACTTCGAATTTTATGTTATAAAGTTTGAGAATTATAGCTTTCTTACTACGTTTATTATCTTCTTTAAAAACTACTTATCTAAATTAGTTATTATAAGTATTCATATAGATCATATTAACTAAAAAACCTTTTTTATAGTTACTTTATAATACTCCTACCCTAAATAGTTAGAATATTAAAAGTCTAATTTAAGGCTAAAACAGCTCCTTATTTTATAGGCTTTTATAACTAATATTTTAGACAGAATCTATAGGGAATTCGATACGTTTATATAAAATAGCTTTATAAGAAAGCCTTTCAGAAGGTCTACTATACTTAATCCTTCTGAAAGATCTGAAAAATCTAAAAGTAGATCTAAAAGCCTTATTTATAATACTAAAAAACATATTAAAGAAGGAAAGTCCTACTAAAAGAATTATCTAAGAGTTTTAAAGCCTTTTAATAAGTAATAGAAACCTATTTCTAAGGCTTTTATAACTTCTACTAATTGGTTATAATAACTAGAATAAAACCTAAAGGCTCTAAAAATAAAGCTTTTATAATACCTATAGGTATTATTTATTAGGAAAATTTACTATTAAGTACTGAAAAGCTTTCTATAAAGCTTATAGATATAATACTTCAACTTAATAAATATTACTAACTTTATAATATAGGCTCTACTATTTATGTTACTAATAGTCTTTATTTTTTACTAAAATAAATATTTTATAGAACCTAGTTTCTATGTTAATAAATAGGGGGCTTATAAATCCCTCTAGTATAAATACTATAGAACTACCTATTTATTATAAGAATTCTATAAATCCTACAAAATTAACTAATCCCCTTTATATTCCAGAATTTCCTATTCATATTCTTTCTTAAGTATTATACTATAATAAGAGTAGTTTTATTAGGGATAATATCTTGTATAATACTAAAAGTAGTCTTTTTATAATTCTAAGTATATAGTAAGAATTCTATTTACCTATAGTTATAAAAAGGCTTATAGAGCTTTTACCTACTAAAAGCTATTATAATTCTCAGCTTCTTTAGAGAATATAAAAGGGAGTTTTTTAAAAATATAGTATAGTAGTTATACTTATACTAAAATCGGCTGAGTTTATAGATAATTCTAATTATAGTTTAATAGGGTCTATAATATCTACTAACTATAATATAAGGCCTTCTAAAATTTCAATAAACTTATCTACTAAATTATAAAGCTTTATTTAACTTATAGAAAGCTCTATAGTAGATTACAAGGCTTTTATGATTGACTAGGCTTCTAACTTTGAGGCTAAATTAAGTACCATTACTATAAAGTAGTATTATTACCTAAAGTACCCTAACTATCTTTTTTTTAACTAAAATAGCTAAAGTTATAGAAGGAATAACTATACATTAGCTAAAAGAAGCTAATTTACAATACTCTAACTATACTAAAAGTAAAATTATAATATAATAGTTAAAAGTTAGTTATAATAAGTCTACTAAACTACTTTTCTCAAATCTCTATTGATTCAAATTCAATTTAGCCCTATTAGTAATACTAGGAATAATTATACTATTCCTTATATTCATAATTATAACTCCTATAGAGCTATAGATTCTATAATTAAAAAAGACGATATTTGTAACTATATTATAACTTGATTGGAATATTATAAAAACTAATTAGGACTTTATCCTAATATTCTACGCTTTAATAATAGCTGAGAATTTAATTCTAAACCTTTAGAAAGTTATATCAAAGAAAGGGGTATTATTATAGAAGCCTCAATATTCTATACTTCTGAATAAAATAGTATCATAAAGTATAGTAGTAGGACTTTAATTGAAAAAACCTATTTTATCTTACTTTTAGAAAGGCTACCCCTCTCCATTGAAGATATTATTATACTTATAGTAGTTGACTTAGTTAATTAAACTATTATAATAAGACTTTTAATTACCCCCTTATAAGCTTAATATGATTTTTTCTTTCTAGAAAATAATAATAAGTCTAGTTCAGAAGGTTTATAATTTATAAATATTAAAGTTTTAATATACTATTCTTCTAAAAAATGTCAAAATAGTAGTAAATTCACTTTTTTTATAGAAGAAGGCTTTTTTACATCATATAAAAGTACTCCTAAAATTGCTTTTATTTTTATACTAACTAGACTTTATAAATCTAAATTAGTATTTATAGGTTACTCTAAATCTATTAATACTATAATAGGAAAAATACCTTCTACTTCTTTAAACCTTAGTATTAATAATTTAGAGCCTATTATAGTAATTATAGAAGCCTTACTTCTAAGAAAGTCTTCTATACCTTATACTTTTACTACTTATTTAGAGCCTTGCATATTAAAACAGGCTCTAAGTAATACTAAAAAAAGATAATTAGCTTAGAGCTATTTATACCAAAATTAGCTAGCTAATTAATTAAGAAATCTTTAAGGCTATTCCTACTAAATAGCTCTATAATAAAAGTCCTGTAAGAAAACCTATAGCTATAAGATAGGCTTTTAAGTATAAGCTTAATCTAAATAGGATTATAAGTAAATATAAGGCTTATTTAATAGCTAAAGGCTTTTAGTAAAAATATAATAGAGATTATTTCCAGACTTTTACTATAAGTCTTTATCTAGTTACTTTTAGAGCCTTTTTAGCTATAGCTATAGCTAATAACTAAGAGATTTACCATATTGATATAATTAGAGCCTTTTTATATAGGGATTAAAAGAAGAATAGATTTATATTAAAATCTCTCAACTACTCCTTATCAAGCCTTTCAAGAGATTTCCTAAACTGAATATTATAAACTTTAACCCTACTCTAGAATAGGTTTTATTACTACTTAAAGCTGTGAATAGACTTAAACAGAGCTCTAAATAGTAATAAATCAAAATCTAAAAACTTCTTTAGGCTTTGAGATTTTTACCTTTAAAATCCAATAAGGCTACTTATTATAATAATAACCCTAAAGATCCTATTTATTTAGTTATTCATATAGATAATTCTTTAATTTCCAAAATAAATCTAACTATTATAACTAAATTTAAATCCTCTCTTCAAGAATTTATTAATATAGAAGACTTAGGGGAGATATTATATTTTTTGAAGCTTAGTATTACTTAAAACTAAGCTTAAAAAACTCTATAGGTATCTCAGGCCTATCATATTAAGTAGTTATTATCTAAGAATAATTTAATTACTATAAAGTCTTCTTAATTCCCTCTTAATCCTAGACTCTTAAAAGATTAATCTCTTATAGAAGAAAACTCTAATTATAATTCTAAAAAGAATTTATTATAGTAGTATTAGTACTTAGTTAGTAGCTTTATATATGCTTTAGTTATAACTAGGTTTAATCTAACTTTTTTAATAACTTTTATTAGTAGATTTTTATATAAACCTACTGAAAGACTACTGAAAATAGTTATAAATATATTTAGATACCTATTTACTACTACTAATGTAATACTTACTTATAGAAGAAGCCTTACTATACATTTGATAAGTTATACTAATTCAGATTAAACTAGTTGCCATAATACTTAAAGATCCACTAGAAGCTATTTATCTACTATAAATAGTAACCCTATTTTATAAAAGTCAAAATAACAATCTATAGTAATTTTTTCTACTATTAAAGTAGAATTTAATAGTCTATAGGAAACTATTAGAAAAGCTAAATAATTACAAAGCCTATTTCTAGAGCTAAATATTTCTATAAAACTTCTAACTATTTATATTAATAATAATAAAGCTTTAGTTCTAGCCTAGGACTCTAAGTACTCCTAATATACTAAATATACAGCGATAGACTACTTTTTCACTTAATAAAAGGTTTTATCTAGTAATATAGAAGTTTGATATTTATTAACTTCTAAAATACCTACTAATAAACTTACCAAACTTCTTCCTAGCTTTAAATTCTCTGAATTTCTTAGGTTTATAAGCCTTACTAATACTATAAATACTCAGTAGTCTTACTAGAATATTTAGCCTATTTCTTAGTAATATTATTCTAAGTTATAATACTAATATCCTAGTTATAATATATCTCTCTAAGTACTAAAAGTTATTATTCATATCTTAATACTTTTTATAGAGTACTACAGATTAATTACTTATAGTATCTATCGTTTTTTAAGATACTTACTTAAATATTATTTATATAAAATACTTATTATTTACTCTTTTACTTACATATCCTTTATCACTATAAAGTAAAAGAAGGAGTATTAAAATATTAGACTATGAGTATTTACTCTATAGTAATATTTAACTTACTCTTAAATATTTAGTTTTAAAGATAAGTATAATACAGAATCTACCAGACAGTCATACTAGGATTATATAAAGCCTAACTACTCTATTTATATATAGTTCAATACTTTATTCTAATTTAAATAAATTTTACTTTTTAATAACTTATATTCAGACTATATATTATATTATTTATTTATTATAATTATAAGCCTAGAAATATTTAATTACCTTCCAAACTATTCTTAAGTAATAAATATAAAGAAAATCCTTTTTAATCTATTATAATAGTTCTTTAATAAACTAGTTGAAAATAGTATACTTAATTATTAGTAGTTTTAATATAATCGTAAAACTATCTAATAGTTCTAACTTTAACTATCAATATATTATATTATAATTCTACATAACTAATTGAGATATTTAGAAGTATATTAATCTAAATATTAAACTAAATCTCAATATATTAAAACTAGTTAATCTATTTAATTTTAATAAATAGGTTATCTAAGAAAATACTATTTAATAAATATCTAAAGATATTAAACTCCTTACTCTTTTAACTAAAAGTATTTTTAACTACTATATAGTAAGTTTAAAGCTTTAAATAGTCTGAGAATCTAACTATGAAGAGATAAAGAAATACTATATTATAATTTAGATATAAATTAATACTATATTTAATAATAATATATTATTACCTATTTAAATAGAACTTCTTAATAATGATAATATATTCCTCCAAATTCTTCTAAGAATTCTAAAATAATAATATATTTAAACTAATTTAATTATATAGTCATAAATAAGAGCAAAATATAAGAAAGTCCTTAAGAAAGCTAATTTAAATATCTCAAATTTAGTATAATATAATAAGTAGTATACTATTTACTTTTAAATAGTTATATACTAGATTCCTAAAATCTAGAAACTTTTTACTATTAAAGAATAACTTTAAATACTTAGTTGATATATTTTACCTAATTAGACTATAACTTAGTATTAGAATATTATTAAAAGAGAAACTCTAAATTTAGATATTAATGGTTTAATTAAATATAAAGAAGTCTTTTCTACTTCATCTTATACTAATAAAGTCTTAATAAAAAGTTATAATAAAATACTATTCATATTAATTATTCTTATAAAAAGTTAGATATAATATCTCAGTTAAAATCAATAGACTTATATAATTTCAGAAGTTACTTATATCTTCCTGAGGACTATAAGTATATTGGATATATTTTTATAAACTTATATATTAGATCTTAATATATTTAAATAATAGTTATTATTTAAAATAGTATTATAGATAGAATAAATAACCTAGAGTTCTATATTTCCTACTAGAAATTACTAATAAAAGAATAGTTTAACTTAAAGGGATATATTAATAGAGCTAAAGAAGTACTTTTAAATACCTTAAAAGCTAAAATAACTCTTTTAAATAGTATGTCTAATAGTAATAGCTATTATCCTTCTAACTTAATATATATTAATATTAACCCCTTCCTTCTTAAGAATTTAGCTAAAATCCCTTTTAAAATCTTCTTAACTATTCAAAAACCTTACTTACTTTTAATAAGTATAGTATTTAATAGTTATAGAATAGTCTATATTACTGATTTAATAGACTTCTTTAAAAAAGGAGTCTTTAAGTTAAATAATAAAATAGATATAATTTAATATAATTTAACTAACTTCTATATAATTAGATAAAGTAAATAAATAATTAGGAATATTCTTAATAGTCTAAATAAGAAAAATATACTAGACTTAATATTAAACAATATAGTTTATATTAAAAACCTTTATATTAATATTATTTTAGAAATTCTCCTTCTTAATAAAACTAAAATCTAATATATAAACCTTAATCATACTTTTAGATTTAGCCTAATTAATTAATCTATTATTATAAAATAGTTATTTAGAAAGTATAACTTTATATTCTTTAAATATAAATT